>SJYX01003981.1:140963-231169 GCA_006410675.1 Oreotragus oreotragus
CTTTTTTTTTTTTTTGCCACATGAACAACATATGTGTGAAAGTGAAAGTGAAGTCGCTCAGTCATGTCTGACTCTTTGCGACCCCATGGACTGTAGCCCGCCAGGCTCCTCTGTTCATGGGATTCTCCAGGCAAGAATACTGGAGTGGGTTGCTATTTCCTTCTCCAGAGGATCTTCCCAACCCAGGGAATTAGGATGTTGGTATCGTTGGGCAGCCATTTTTCAGCCTGCCACACATGGCATATGTGGAAGTCTTATCACAATGCCTTGTGTCTACTTAGGACTCACAAATATCTTAAATATTTGATTAATGTGAAAAACAAAAAATATGATGAGAGTAGAGGTACAGGTTTCGGTTAACTCTGTAGTTACATTATAAGGCATGGTAGGCAAAATACCTGCACAATATTTTGAGCTGTAGAGAAAATTTTTAAAAATAGTAATTTGTCTTAGTTCACGATCACATTGTTTTCAGAAAATTAGCATTTGGGCAAGGGAAGTATGGAATTACCATTTTAAAAGTATAAAACATTCAAAGATTTTTTAAAACTCTGTTGTTTGATTTTTCTTTTGCTCTCCTGAGAGGGAACTCTTCCACACACACACACACACACACACACACGAGTCCCCATACAAGTTTGAGTTTATAACTTAGTAGCACTTGGCAGCAGAGAACAGAAACGCTGAGAAAGGCTCCCAGCTTGAAAAGAACATCTTACAGCATTCCTGCCAGAGGACACCTTAGGGTCTCTGGGCCTCTGAAGTTGTTACTTAGTGATTTTCAATCAACAGAAAGTCATTTCCTGCATTACTCAGCTGGAAGTCTTGACTTCCACAGGCTCTTATGGTTCTCCAGGGGTTCTGGCTATTCTTGGAGACTCCCTGAAGAGAAGAAACTTTTCTCTCCCACTGCTCAGCAGGCAAAGCACCTCACAAAGAAGCTGAACTCAGACTGGTGTTATTAATACAGTGAAGTCCACTGGTGTTAAAATAAGACTTAGGAGAAGGTAATGTGGTTTATAGTCACAAATGTGAGTTTCAAGACCCGTGTAAAGAAAACTCAGATTCTACTATGGGACATAAAATGAGACAGTAATAAACACAGAGTTACCTTAGTCTTTGGTGGAGAGATTTAATATCATAAATGGATCCATAATGTACTGCTGGTGAGGTGTTTTAGTCTATGAGAAGAAATTAATTAATTGTGCTCATCAAAAAACTTTAAAGTTGTGCACCTCCTTTTCCCCAAAATTCCACCTCTAGGGATTTATCCAGTGGAAGTAATAGGACAAGTGCTCAAAAATGTAGGTATGACAATGTTTGTTTCAATAATGGAAAAATCCAAATGGAGATGAATATTTTAATATTTGGTACATGTAACTGATAAAAATATTAAAGTTCTGTAAAATAATTATATAACTGATTATGTTCAGTAATAGAACATTTATTTTTAAAAATATGTATTGCATAATTTCAGTCTTAATGTGACTGTGCATCTATATAATTATATGTAGAAGGAAATCTAGAAGGAAAGTGACTGAAATGTTACTGGTTATCATGTTTAGGTGGTAGCATTATTGGTGAATTTTCATTTTATTTTTTTCTGTCTTTCAACGTTTTAAATCTTACATGAGAATGTAACACTTTTAGAGTTAAAAATTAAACTTTTAATTTTTAATTAAATTAAAAGCTACTTAAGTTTTTGAGTTATAATCTGTGAATATTAGAGTTGTATTTTTGTAAAAATATTCTTGGAACATTGTCTCTGAATCAGTTTCTTTTTCTTATACTTAGATTTATTCAGACATTGGATGTTGAAAAGAGAACCAATTGTTGCCTTTTATCAGCATTACTCTTTCAGGTAACACTTCATATATGTCATTCTGTAGTAGCACAGCCATTTAATTAGCAAAAATTTTTAAAAATGCAGTGGTTTATTACATTCATAAAACTGACATTAGGAAAATAACATGAACCTTGATTAAATATCCTATGCCCATCTTTCCTTTGATGACTGAACCCCTGTGGCATTTCACCTTTAGTATTCAGCAGAGTCAGTTTTCTCATGTTCACTATAGATGGAGAAGTTTTACAGATAAGGAAACTGAGTGTCCGGTCCTTCTTTCATGGGCAGTGAAGCCAGTCTGATTGAGTCTAAAGGGTTGCCCTGTCTCATCTTGAAATAAACTTTTGCTTAATTGCATGATGTAAAATATGCCATATAATTCAAGCCAAAAATAAGTTGAAGACTACAGAAGTAGAGTGTCCGCAGTTCTTAGTTTGATTTTACTGAAGAAGAAAGGAGCTTTTATCCAAAATGTAAGACATTCTGAGATTCAGGAATGTAGCCAGGGGCTTCTGCAATCTCTTGGAGGTCCTGTTTATTTTGAAGGATGGAAAACCCTTGTTCTGTGTATCAGAGAGTCTGATAGCTTATGAAATCTGGGTGTATAAGATCTTTGAGACAGGTTTCTTGGAGTATATTGCCAGATTTTTTAGTTTTCTTATGTTCCATACACCTCTTGCCAATGCTTCAAAGGGAAGAGGTGGAAGAGGCAAGGATGCAGATGGAATGATAATCCGAATCAGATTTCTTCTGTTGCATCCTTTACTTTTTCCTGATATTCCTCATTCTTGAAGATAATGCTGTTTATGTTTTAGAAAATAATTTTTTTGCTTAAATGTAGGCAGCATTTCTTAGTAATTTGACACCTAAAATAAAAATTAGCTCTGGGATTCATTTTAAAAATCTGTTCATTCTTTTCATGATTTTAAACTAAAAATTAAACAATTGCATAATATTTTAGACTAGGTATTTTATAAGTTTAATGAGCAGTCTGATTAAAGTTATTCCTGATATATACATTAAAATAATTTGATGATGCATTTGTCATCAAGAAATGTCATTGTTTAAGATAACATAAGAAGCATTCCTAAATGTACAATTTGATTTGGTGTATTCATCTTGTTTCTGAATGTCTGGCACAATATTTGTCATATAAATTGTATCTAGAAATACTGGTCAAATTAAACCAATTATCTTTTCACTTAATTCAGTTAAAAATATAGAATTACCTGTGCTTGATTTAGACTTCTGAAGTATGTTTTTCTTTCCTCTACTTGTAGGTTGGTAGAGTGGAGAAAACAAAGATTTTTGGGTCAAATAGTCAAAATTTTGAATCTTCTTTTTGCCAGCATTAACTGGGTGACCTCAGAGAAGTTATCATTTCAGCCTCAATTATATCACTTGTGAGATAATAAGTCTTCCTTCTAGGGGTGGGTTAAGTGAGGATTAAATGAGATAATATTTATGAGGAATAAACTAAGAGTGCCCAACACAAAGTCAACTCTCAACAAATGATAAAATAATGATAATTTCTTCTTAAGATAATAAATATCCAACTACCATGGGGTTTAAAAGGCCCATTGTCAGTGATAAAGCATTTGGAACCTGTAGTGATGAGAATATAAATAAGTACCTTTCATTGACGCTTTCATGTGGTGTTAGAGAAGACTTTTGAGAGTCCCTTGGATAGCAAGGAGATTAAACCAGTCAATCCTAAAGGAAATCAACCCTGAATATTTATTGGAAAGACTTATGCTGATGCTGAAGCACCAGTATTCTGGCCACCTCTTGTGAAGAACTGACTCATTGGAAAAGACCCTGATGCTGGGAAAAATTGAGGGCAAGAGGAGAAGAAGGTGACAGGAAGAGATGGTTGGATGGCATCACTGACAATGGACATGAGTTTGACCAAACTCCAGGAGATAGTGAAGGACAGGGAAGCCTGGTGGGCTGCAGTTCATGGGATCACAAAGTGTTGGACACTGCTTAGCAACTGATCAACAACAAACAACCCTTTATTGTAGGGTACAGTGTGCTAGGCAACACAAAGCCCTTTGGGAAGGAATACACTTATTCCTTATATCCTTTAAACACTTATTTTTCCTGTTGCAAATGCAAGTTCCAGCTGTTCATTTCACCTTTTTCGTCCTCAGGGTTTGCTTAGAACCACACTACCACATCCTAAAGCTGAACGTTGCTACGCTCAGTATGAAATCACTCAGCTTCTCCCGGGCATCGAGCTCTTCTCAGACAGATACCGGGCTGACATCTGCTCCGTCATTGCGAGTTTGTATTATGTCATCCGTGAACTGCACTTTGCTAAGCAAAATCTAGTAGTAAGTGGTTTGCAAAATCAACAAATCTTAATTCACTGTGATATCTTACCCCACTTATATTGTACTTTTTACTTGGCAGGGTTAAATTTTACTATTGCTCTTGTAATCCTTGTTTAACTTTTAAACTCTATTTTCAGGATTCTGATCTGTACTTCAAAATAAAATAATTAATGTTCTTTCTTTAACATCACTATTTGCATGCCATTTTGGGTACAATAGCCAGGTCTATTTGATTTGGTTCTCTCTTTTTTTAACTCTATTATCTATCATTTTTTCCCCCTTAAGATATGGTGAAATTGACTAGAATGTTTAACTGGTATGGAACACAGAAATCTAGTGGACTTATGACTTCACTTTATTAAGTCATGAAGGAATATCAATATCAAAACTATAGGAGTATTTCTTTATTGAGACAAACTTATCTTTGTATCTGTTTCATTTCTTCTATGTTAAGGGCACATCTAAGTGAAAAACAGATTTTAAATATGAAAATAAAGACAGACACTTCTTAATGTCCTAAGAAATTAAAACTCTCAAATAAAAACTCATTTCCTTTGGGAAAATAAGTCACAAATCATAAATTTGAAGTTGATTTCACTTTAGACATAAATTAGTATTTTCTGTTGGTCATTATATTTCTGTTTTCCTCCTTTATCTTAGTTTTTCTTTTTTCTTTCTCTGTGCTATTTCCTCCACTATTGTATGTCTTTTCTCACTGTGTTTGCTTCTTAATATCTGTTCTTTCTCTTTTTCTGCTTCTTTCCCTTTCCTCTATAATTTTAATACTTACCTTATTTTTTTCTCATATGTTGTTTTCTGTTCTCTTGTTCTAAATTAACTCTCTCCTTGTTTTGAAAAGATTTATTGTCCCCTGATATTAGTTGTTAAATTATAATGTCATGTGTTAATGTGAAAAGGTTGATACATGCTTGTAATATGTGGAAGATTTGGCACACAAAAAAATATTTATTAGACAAAAATAACAGAAATGATGTTCCTCTCATTGTTAAGGGGATTCATTTCTGGATTTAGAAAATAGTTTTACCTATTCCCTGGGTAACCTTTAGCTGCCTAGTCCTATTCATATATAATACATATCACTGCACTGGAAAAGAAATGAGACTTTTTTCTCTGAAGCTTAAGAAATTGAGAACATTTTTCTGAATAATTGAGCAGTTGGAAGCAATAAAATGGTGTGTTTTTATTTCTCACTAAGAAAAGATACAATCTCAAAGGTAATAGCCAACTCTTATTGTTTTGTACTGCATTAATTGTAGAAAAAGGTATTGTTATGTTTGTAGAGCATCATTATAGAAAAATGTATTGTGTTATGTTTGAAATCATTTAAGACCAGTTCTAATCCTCTTTAAAAGCTGTTGCTATTAGCAGCTGCCAGTTGACTGACAATGAGAGATTCCTTAGCTGAACTTGCATGAATCCATTTTGTATTACACTACCTTCTAGAAATAGATTTAAGGGCCTAGATCCTGTCTCTTATACACATCTAGATGTGTATCCGCATCAAAGGATCAGACTAGAGATCATACTTGCAGGAAAGCCATACTTGCAGGAAACTTATTATGTTGATGAAGACTAATAAGAAGGGATGCTCTACTGAGTGAAGTCAGATACAAGAAAAACAATGTCACATGATATTGCTTATACGTAGAATCTAAAAAAAAAAAAAATGGTACTATCGAACCTGTTTATAAAACAGAATTTGAATCACAGATATAGAGAACAAACTTATGATTACCAAGGGGGAAAGGAGGTTGAAGGGGATAAATTGGGAGACTGATATTGACGTATATACAATACTATATATAAAACAGATAATAAAAACATACTTTACAGCACAGGGAAGTCTTTGATATTCTGTAATGATCTAAATGGGAATGGAGTCTGGAAGAGAATGGATATATGCATGTATATGGCTGATTCGGGCTTCCCTTGTGACTCAGCTGATAAAGAACCTGCCTGCAACATGTGAGACCTGGGTTAGGAAGATCCCCTGGAGAAGGGAATGGCTACCCACTCCAGTATTCTGGCCTGGAAAATCCCAAGGACTATCCATGGAATCGCAAAGAGTCAGACACAATTGAGTGACTTTCACTCACACTCACTTAGCTGCCTCTTGTGACTATTCCACACAAACCTATCAATCTGAGAGAACCAGGTGCAGCGGCACGTGTCTATAGAGCCAGCTAGTTGGAAGCTGAAGAAGGAAGATGGCTTGAGCAAGGAGTTCTGGGCTGTGAGACGCTCTGCCCACTGGGCGTCCACATTAAGTCTGGCTCACTGGGATGACCCCAAGGGAACAAGAGACCAGCAGATTGCCTAAGGAAGGGTGAACCAGCCCAAGCTGGACAGACAGGAAGTGAAATGAGAAATGCATTAGAATCCAGTTCTAACACAACGTCTTATCACATTTTGGATGTGAACAGATTTATAGGAAGTGGGAAAAGACATGAGAGATCTTGTAACCCACCCCCTACGGCTGCTCCAGCAAGAATCTCACACATCTGAAGTGGATGCTGTAAGAGCCTCAGCTAAAACTCATTTAAATCCATCTTATATGCCTTTCTTGCCAGATGACAGAATCCTTGAAGGTAGGGGAGATATCCTGGTCATATTCTCCAGACCAATCTTGATGACCAAGACTTCAAACCTAGTAAATGGTCACTGAATTGAGCTGGATAAATGGCTTCTTCTGTGACTATTTTTATAAAACACTCCTTTCTCCCCTTTCTGTATTTCCCCTCCTCATCTCAGCTCAGACTCCTTCTTACTTCCAGCAGAGTGTGGAGTCTACCATCTCAAGGAGAAGCATGAAGAATAAAACCGTTACTCACGGGAGAACGTCAGGATGGTTACCAATGAGTTTGCTCATCGACACACAGAGCCGTTCGTGTAAATCATGGTTGACTTGGCCTCCGGCTTTAATGGCTTCAGCATTCCTTTCCAACAAATCCAAAAGGAGAGGGCGCAGCTGGCGGGCAATCAGCACAGTACAGTCTTTATCCAGAAGTAACTGTGCTAAGGTATTCAAGATACACTGGCGATCTTGAGGTGTCCACACCTGAGAAAGGCAAAACAAATTCATTTCTGACTGCTACAGAACAGAGTCCTAGCTTATATTCAATTTCCAGACTTCATAACTGAGTTTATTTTACAAAACACAGTGGAGTTTCTTTGCAACAGGACTAGTGAATCAAGTGTAAACTTAAAGTCTCTCAGTTGTGTCTGACTCTTTGCCATCCCATGGACTATACAGTCCATGGAATTCTCCAGGCCAGAATACTGGAGTGGGTAGCTTACTTTGGCCACCTCATGAGAAGAGTTGACTCATTGGAAAAAACTCTGATGCTGGGAGGGATTAAGGGCAGGAGGAAAAGGGGACGACAGAGGATGAGATGGCTGGATGGCATCACTGACTCGTTGAACATGCATCTGAGTCAACTCCGGGAGTTGGTGATGGACAGGGAGGCCTGGAGTACTGCGATTCATGGGGTTGCAAAGAGTCGGACACTTCTGAGTGACTGAACTTAACTGAACTGAACCTTTCAGAAGTGCCTAAGGAGATTGCTGTAATATGTAAAATTTACCAAGGGACCCCTTGCTGTGGAATAATGGGAAATAGTTTGCTAAATAATAAGCATCCAAATCCCCAGTCTTGCTCCATCTTCCTTTGATGAGGCAGGACCCAGCTGCAGGGAGTGAACTTCAGTTTTAGGTTGCAGTTAAGAGCTGTTCAAAAGTCCAGGCAAAACTATCCCTCAACACCTGCCTTTAGCTGAATCGTGGTCAGGGCAATGAAAAATGAATAGTCTACAAGCTTTCACATACATCTATGTGACATCAAGAAGACTTGAACTTTGGGGTTAATTCTAGGAAAATAAAAATATTATGTGAAGAATAAGCTTGAGTTTTAAGCAGTAGAATATATGTTCTGTGATGGCAAGGACTTAGATTTTTTCCTCATTCAACAATGTCTGACATTCATATGACAGGCATGTTATACTTTTTTTTGCTGATAGATTTCAGTTGAAGACAATAGCAGTTGACATTGAGATGATGGATATGAGTTTCTTTGTTTTAAATTCTGCATTTATTTGATAGCTTATTTGCTAGAATGTTTCCACAGGCCTCAGTAATTCATATATATATGTTGAATTAATTTTTTTCAAGAAGGATGATTAACTTGAGTTTTATTTTTCCATGCTTATGGAAATGTGAAACCTAGGTTTGGGTACCAAGTGGCATCTACTTGGAACTATAAGTCACTGATAGCACTTTGAAATTTTGATAAAATCATGAAGCATATGCTAGGCAGATCATATCACTTATACCAAATAGTACAGTCTTTTAATATAGAAAAAATAAATCATGATTTTATACAACATCTCTTGCATTAATATTTGGTTGAATTGTATTGTTAGATTATTAACTTGATAACATATGTTTCAAAACAGAGTGTTTTTCTCTTGGTAGATTCTGCCTCTCCTTGCATTGTACCAATATTTTGTTTCTGTAATTTGCCAAGACCTAGTCAAAAATCTGGAAGCAAGAATCCTCAAGGTATGTTTCAAGCTTTTAAGACATTGGATATTTTTCAACTATTGAAGATGTCATCTTAAAATACTTTGGTTCTAATACTCATAATCATAAGCTGATAGTAATACATGGTGTTGAACTGACATTAGAAAACCTTACCCAACATTATCATAATGTGTAAGAAAGAGCTGGGTAGAAAGCTTAAATCATTTTATGCCTTGTTTTGTTGTTGTTCAGTCTCTAACTCTTCTGCTGCCCCATGGACTGTAGCCCACTGGGTTCCTCTGTTCATGGGATTTTCTGGGCAATTTTATGCTCGGGCCCACAGTAAAGTGAGGAACAGCTACGCCTGTTAACAGGCTAACCGAACAACATTCAATCCAGAAATCACCATTTCTGAATGACTGGTTTCTCATGAAGACTAATATTTTTCAAAGTTTATGAGTTGTTTTTGCTAAGGATCTTTTGTATATCATGGTGCACAAGTTTTTCATGGCATAGGCAGTTGAAGTGATAAAACTCACAAATACTAAATTACAACTAATTATGTACCCACTAAAAGTCAGGAGGCTCTCTACCTTCAAGATTCATGTATTGTTGGCTTGAGCCCACGTGGAGTGCAGAATGTCAAGCGTCTCCTTTTCTGTTTTTTCCCTGGTCACCCATTGTCAGAGGCTCCCACTTATGTTGAATTTGTTTTGCACGTGGATCCTCTCAATAGCCAGCAAATTTGCTCCCTGTTCTGCACCTTCTTATCTCTAATATGGAATCCAACCCTATTCCATATTTTACACACACATACACACAAACACGCAACACATACACACACACATGCAAAACACACATACACACATTGCATTCACCGAAGATCTTTATTTCTATATCAGATTTTACTGAAAATTGGGAACAGAAGGCAGGTTTGTTGTTTTTAGTTGCTCAGTCATGTCTGACTCTCTTGTGATTACATGGACAGTAGCCATGTAGTCAGAGGAACCACCTGGCTCCTCTGTCCATGGGATTCCCAGGAAGATTACTGGAACTGGTTGCTCTTTCCTTCTCCAGAGAACCTTCCTGACCCAGAGATCAAGCTCACGTCTCCTGCATTGGCAGGCATATTCTTTACCATGGAATCACTAGGGAGGCACTTGCAACTTAGAATATTTGGCATCTCTGAGTTTAAAATATTTCGTGCTGGTAAATTCTCCACAACCCACTCTAAAAAAATATAAAAGCCTTGATTTTATAGCATTTTGTAGCATTTGCAATTTCCACGGGATAAATACTCCCGCTGAGGTGACTTCAGCCTGCCAACTAGGCGTTACTGAACATGGGGTTGGGACAAGATGTGCATGCTCAGTTAGGGGTGAGTAGCACCAACACTCCCTTGGCTGAGCTGTCCTTCTCCTTTTTTGGAAAAACCCTCCTTCCTCAGATCCTTTAAATGTTGTAACAAGGGAAAATAAGATTTCCCTTTGAACTGCTCTCTCCAGGACCCAACCTGTGAGCCTGTGTTTTCAGACCAAATAGTCTATCACATTCTATTTCTTAATAAAGATAATACCTTCTCTAAGAGAATTTCTGGTGCTCTTAAGATAATACATTTTAACCTAGGAATAAGTAATTGGTTTTCAGCCACGAATTCTGAGTTACTGAACTCTTTAAGAGTTCTCTGACTTTTGAATTTCAATAACACTGTTTAAAAAGCTGCATACCACTTTTCTCTCTCTGTTTTTAAGATAGTACTCTCTTCAAAACTGAGAAATTCTCGAGGCTAGGACATGTGTCTTATTCATCTTTTGGTTCTCTACAGTGTCTTGAGTAGTAAATTCATATACTTGATATTCAATAATTAATTATTAAATTGAATTTAAAGTCTTTAGACATATATCACGTGCCTACTGTCCACATTCTCCTTGGTGTTCAGTGGGAACTCATCAAGAAGATACTTGGTAAATGTTTACTGCTTTATCTCTGAAACAACATTTATCGAGTATCTCCTAATAAAGGCACCGTTAGTAACTCTGATGGAAGAAATGTAACCCATGGCCCTTGCTTGTAAGGAAGTGAAAACGGGAATGAAAGACAGGACATTATGTGTGTACCTCCCACTTGATCATTTCCAGATGAGTGTGATGAACACCATTTTCAGGAGCTTGAAAGGGGAAAAGGGCTTTGGGTCTCTAGGCTTTACCAAGTACATAGATAAGATTTAGGTTTGAAAAGAGTAGAACTAACTGAGCAGGAGAGAGGAAGAAGGGAACATTATCAGCTGACAACTGTGTGAAAGGTATAGAGGTGAGAAAGTGTTGACTTGTTTTAGGGGGCTCAGGGGGCTTAGTTAGACTGGAGTGGGGGTCTTGAGTAGGCAGTTTGGAGAAGATGACATGAGAACACCAGAGGCCCAGGATGTGGAGGAGACCGTGGGCCCAGTCTTGAACTCCAAGCTGAGACGTAATGTGGAGGGTGAACAGTGAGAGTAATGAGGAGGTGTGGAGTCAGAGTCAGACAGTGTTATCCTGGTGTCACTAGGAGACAAGAAGCATGGCAGGGTTGCAGTGATCATTACTATCGTGTCAGAAGGAGATCAGAAAGGCATTGAAAGAATCTCGAACAAAGTTTTTGATTAAAGTGACTATTTTTTATTGGATTGTTAGCACTTGGCAACTCTTTTTGTACTAGAGTAGCTTAGAAGTCAGTGAAGAACTATGGAGAGTCTCCTGTAGTCTTGGTCTGAGAGGGGGAATTCATGGCCCAGTTTTGATCAGGAGAAGGATGAGATCAGATGTATCTGGTAGGAGTGTTAGGAGTAGAGTGAGGTGAGAGTAGGATCTTATAGGTACAGCATAACTCAACTACAGCCTTGCCAGAATCCATGAAAAGGGGCAACTGTTGCATCATACGGAAGAAGGAATGACAGCCCCTGTGAGTAATTTCTCTGACCTTCCCGAACTAAACTGGGGTCAGTGAGTGGGAGAAGAGAAAAGTCACAGTCAGGAAACAGTAGATAATGATGCTTTCTGACAAATCAAACAGCAGTAAATCACAGTGCTAAGTCTCTGCCAGTGCTCTAATGTCTTTCAGGGAAAGCGTTAAGACCTCTTTATGATCAACTTGTCTGGCTTCCTAAAAGACGTGTTACTCTCAAAGCATCCAGCATTCCTGGGAAGGGTACCAATAGTTCTGTATTTGTGTGACTGAATGGTTGATTTATGGGTGGTTCTTTTTTCTACCTGGCTTGTTTATGTTCACAGTGTTTCTGAAAATACATGTCTATTATTATCACTATGGCTTTTTCAAATGGTCAGATTCATTTGATAAACTGAACCAGAGTTAGCTTGAACAGTTACAAGTGGTCCATGTACAGCAATCTCACATTCAAGACCAGAGGAGACTGACCTCACACAGATATGGGGAGATGTTTCCCCTAAGGAGCAGGGAGTTGAGTTGACTCCCTAATGCCTGCTTTGGTGTTATATGACACCAGGGAGATTAGAGCCCAAAGTGTTTTAGGCAAGAGCCAAAGTGTGCAACTCAATAGGCAAGCCATTTTCTCTTCATTAAAAATATTCTCCTGACTTTGTATGTTTTATTTTTATGTTCTTCTCACATCCTGTTTCCTTCTAACTCACCTTCTTTTTATTTCTTTAAAATTGGTACACTCTTGAGATTCCTAAGATAATATAAAGGAAAAGAGAGTAAGATGAGTATATGTGTCAAGGATAAATTGGATTTTGTTTTAGATATATGTCACCTTCATCCAAGTGTGTATTTTACCCCTTGCTCCCAGTCTACTATTTTCTGTCCTCTATGAAGTCACTTGTTGCTGTTCAGTGGCTAAGTTGTGTCTGACGCTTTGCGACTCTATGGACTGCAGCACACCAATCTTCCCTGTCCTTCACTATCATCCACGTCCACTGAGTCAGTGATGCCATCCTCTGCCACCTTCTCCTTTTGCCTTCAATCTTTCCCAGCATCAGGGTCTTTTCCAGTGAGATGGCTTTTTGCATCAGTTCAGTTCAGTCGCTCAGTCGTGTCCGACTCTTTGCGACCCCATGAATCGCAGCATGCCAGTACAGATTTCTCAAGAGGCAGGTTAGGTGGTCTGGTATTCCCATCTCTTTCAGAATTTTCCATAGTTTAGCTCTGGCATCAGTCCTTCCAATAAATATTCAATGTTGATTTCCCTTAGGGTTGACTGGTTTGATCTTGCTGTTCAAGGGACTCTCAAGAGTCTTCTCCAGCACCACAGTTTGAAAGCATGAATTCTTCAGCACTCAGCCTTCTTTATGGTCCAGGTCTCACATCCTTACATGACTACAAGAAGAAGCATAGCTTTGACTAGATGGACCTTTGTTAGCAAAGTAATGTCTCTGCTTTTTAATATGCTTTCTAGGTTTTGTCATGGCTTTCCTTCCAAGGAGCAAGTGTCTTAATTTCATGGCTGCAGTCCCCATCCATAGTGATCTTGGAGCCCAACAAAATAAGGTCTGTCTCTGTTTCCACTTTCTCCCTGTTTGCCATGAAGTGATGGGACCAGATGCCATAATCTTAATTTCTTTGAATGCTGAGTTTTAAGTCAGCTTTTTCACTCTCCTCTTTCACCCTCGTCAAGAGACTAGTTCTTCTTCACTGTCTGCCATTAGAACGGTATCATTTCCATATCTGAAAGTGAAAGTGAAGTCGCTCAGTCGTGTCTGACTCTTTGCGACCCCATGGACTGTAACTTATCAGGCTCCTCTGTCCATGGGATTTTCCAGGCAATAGTATGCATCAGTCCTTCCAATAAATATTCAATGTTGATTTCCCTTAGGGTTGACTGGTTTGATCTTGCTGTTCAAGGGACTCTCAAGAGTCTTCTCCAGCACCACAGTTTGAAAGCATGAATTCTTCAGCACTCAGCCTTCTTTATGGTCCAGGTCTCACATCCTTACATGACTACAAGAAGAAGCATAGCTTTGACTAGATGGACCTTTGTTAGCAAAGTAATGTCTCTGCTTTTTAATATGCTTTCTAGGTTTTGTCATGGCTTTCCTTCCAAGGAGCAAGTGTCTTAATTTCATGGCTGCAGTCCCCATCCATAGTGATCTTGGAGCCCAACAAAATAAGGTCTGTCTCTGTTTCCACTTTCTCCCTGTTTGCCATGAAGTGATGGGACCAGATGCCATAATCTTAATTTCTTTGAATGCTGAGTTTTAAGTCAGCTTTTTCACTCTCCTCTTTCACCCTCGTCAAGAGACTAGTTCTTCTTCACTGTCTGCCATTAGAACGGTATCATTTCCATATCTGAAAGTGAAAGTGAAGTCGCTCAGTCGTGTCTGACTCTTTGCGACCCCATGGACTGTAACTTATCAGGCTCCTCTGTCCATGGGATTTTCCAGGCAATAGTACTGGAGTGGATTGCTGTTTCCTTCTCCATATCTGAGGTTGTTGATATTTCTTCTGGCAGTCTTGATTCCAGCTTGTGATTCACTAGATGTTTTCAAAACATCAGTCAGGTACAGACCCTGCCCTGTTAAAACCTCTTCAATCACTTATCCTGCAGAAAATCAAATCCTAAGGCTCCACTCTGGTCAACTGGCCACCATTCACACCTAGCTGCCAACCCTCTCCTCCTCTCTCTAAGCTCCTGTCACACAGGCTGTTCCCTGAACACACCAGGACCCCAGGATTGCTTCTGTCACCACATGACCTTTGTATTCAAGGTGACCTCAGCAGATTTTCACATCTCCCTCCATCATATCATTTCCCAAATATTCTGTTGAAAGTTTTCTTCTCAGAGAATCCCTCTGGATCACTGTTTGAAGCATAGTATTTTGTCAATACCTTTTATGTCTTTTCATACTGGATATATCTTCATGTATCACTTAAATTTAGCTAATAATTTATCCAATGGATATAAACTTCAAGATGGGTCTGTGCAGAAGAGAAGCTCAATTTACATTTTGAACAAATGCATGTATTTGATCAGGATCTTTCCTTTTCTTTCTGTAATTTCCTTATTGAAAGTCTTGCTAGGTTATATTCAAAGTAAACCATGTACAATATATGGTTACCAATTGACTAATGCTGTTAAGTACATGTCTGTAAAATCGACAGTGTCCATTCATTGTGGATAAGAAAATGAACAGCTGATGCACTTTGTGCAGAAGAGAAGCTCAATTTACATTTTGAACAAATGCATGTATTTGATCAGGATCTTTCCTTTTCTTCCTGTAATTTCCTTATTGAAAGTCTTGCTAGGTTATATTCAAAGTAAACCATGTACAATATAGGTTACCAATTGACTAATGCTGTAAAGTACATGTCTGTAAAATCGACAGTGTCCATTCATTGTGGATAAGAAAATGAACAGCTGATGCACTGTGGAATTCATCTCCTGGTTTGTTTGACATCCCTCAGAGTATTAGAGAAAGCAGAAGTGTTTTGTTTTGTCTGTCTTTTTCGTATATTTGGCTGCCTTGGGTCTTAGATGTGGCATGCAGAATCTTCTGTTGCAGCTTGTGGGCTTCTCTCTAATTGTATTGCATGGGTTTCAGAGTGTGCCAGTTCAGTAGTTGTGGCAAATGGGCTTAGTTGCCCTGTGACATGTGGGCTGTTAATTCCCCGACCAGGAATGGAGAGTCCCCTGAATTGGAAGGTGGCTTCTTAACCATTGGGCCACCAGCAAAGTCCTTGTTTTGTCTTTGTTTGCAACCATATTTTGTTGTTGTTCAGTTGCTCAGTCATGTCCAACTCTTTGTGACCCCATGGATTGCAGCATGCCAGGCTTCCCAGTCCTTCACTGTCTCCTGGAGTTTGCTCAAACTCATGTCTGTTGAGTCAGTGATGTCATCCAGCTGTCTCATGCCCTGCCGTCCTGTTCTCCTCTTGCCCTCAATCTTTCCTAGCATCAGTGTCTTTTCTGATGAATCTTTTCCAATGAGTTGGTGACATCAGGTGGCCAAAGTGTTAGCCATACTTTACCATGGGGACAAAAGGATGAAGTAAATTGTTTAAAATGCTTCCATGTCTATCTTATTTCTTTAAATGTGTTTGCATCTGTTATTACGGATGAATGGCCATTGTCTTGAAAAGTCACTTGCTTGATTCCCTAGTTTTCTTGGTCTCTGTACACATGAACTGGCTTAGGCACAGACACATGCATCTCCCCAACCATGTTGTCTGAATGTTAACTTATAATGCGTTTCCAATATGAAGCAGACATCTTGGATATCAGAAAATTGATGATTTTTCTCTAAAATTTTAATTTTGTAAGTAAAACAAATGGTTTAATTTAGTATTTCTCTTTTGTTTTCATTCCTTTAAAGGTAGAAGTCCTTACAGATTTAGGATTCTTTTCTGAAGCCTTTCATGAGCTATCTCAGATATTTTATGCAAAAAATATGCCTTCTTCAGTACCCACCAGCTATAAACCTACTGGAAAAATTAAGGTAAGCCTGCCGATTTAATCCAAAGCTGTTTTTTAACCTTTTCAAGGTCATTTTGAAAACTACATTCCTAAAATCTAGGAAATCCTTCCACTAATGGTATTTATAAGTCTCTGGCACTGCAGACTTCTTTTAAGGGTGATTATTGTACTAATCATTCAGTAGTGTCTGACTCTTTACCACACCATGGACTCCTCTGTCCACGACAGCCTCCTCTGTCATAGAATTCTCCAGGCAAGAATACTGGAGTGAGTTGCCATGCCCTTCTCCAGGGGATCTTCCCGACCTGGGGATCAAACCCGGGTCTCCTTCACTGCAGGCAGATTCTTTACCATGTGAGCCACCAAGACTGATTAGAGTGAACCTCAGACATACATAAGGCTTCCTTTGTCTGAAATGGAGGTGTGGGTGTCAAGACAAGGATGGGAGTGTGGTCTGGGTGTAGGTTTTGACTGTGGAATTTTGACTGTGTGTTATCATGGAAAGTCTCAGGGGACATATTTATTAACCACTGCCTCTTAGACTTTTGAATCTGAGCTTGTAATTTCTAATTAACATTTTTAGTCAAAACAGTCTCTCCAAGTTTTATTTGGATATTTTGATTTATATATTAATACTTTATACCAAAAAGTTAAGCATATGTTCAAATTTCTTCTGATTTTTATGAGGAGGAAATGTTCTAGTTTGTCAAGCCTTAAAGGAGATCAGTCCTGGGTGTTCTTTGGAAGGAATGATGCTAAAGCTGAAACTCCAGTACTTTGGCCACCTCATGCGAAGAGCTGACTCATTGGAAAAGACTCTGATGCTGGGAGGGATTGGGAGCAGGAGGAGAAGGGGACGACAGAGGATGAGATGGCTGGATGGCATCACCGACTCGTTGGACGTGGGTTTGGGTGAACTCCGGGAATTGGTGATGGACAGGGAGGCCTGGTGTGCTGTAATTCATGGGGTTACAAAGAGTCAGACACGACCGAGCAACTGAATTGAACTGAACTGAACTGATTGGACTGGGAGAGAGTTTTACCTGGCTTGCTTAATTGGTATTTGTAACTTGCTTAAGTGAAGCATCCTTGAAAATGAATGTGTGTGTTAGTCACTCAGTCGTGTTGACTCTTTGTGACCCATGGACTGTAGCCCACCAAGCTCTTTTGTCCATGGAATTCTTCAGGCAAGAATACTGGAGTGGGTTGCCATTCCCTTCTCCAGGGGATCTTCCCAACCCAGGGACTGAATACTGACCATTAAATTTAAGTCAGAGTGAGCTATCATTTTCCTCTGCTTTGGTGTTTTCAGTGATCTAGGAATCACTGGGTGATCTTGCTTAGGTTAGATATTTGGACGCTCATCCAAACAGGCCAGCAATAAAGGAAACAGGAGAAGGGAACAAGTCAATCTCCTAGGAGGACCATGTGTGTGAGGAGTGAGACTGACAGACGCAACACATGCTGGTGGGATTCAAATTTGGAGGACCTAAAAGAAACTGTGGAATGGCTATAAGTCTTGAAAAATATTTGCTTAGGCTGCCAGTATATTTACATATAATGCATACATTACTTCAGTGTGTCCCACTGAAATGTTGCTGCTTTTTCTCAGTATGACTGCTACAGTGTTAATATTTATTGTGCTGAGGTAACCTAAGAGGAAGGTTTCCCTAGTGGCTCAGACAGTGAAGAATCTGCCTACAATGTGGGAGACTCAGGTTTGATTCTTTCACTTTTTAGCCCAAGAGGGACATTCAGTATGTGATAGGATACGTGTGTGTGTGTGCCTATACACCTACAGTTTCAATCAACCATGGTTCAAAATATTTGGAAAAAAATTCCAGAAAGTTCCAAAAGGTAAAATTCAAATTTGCCTGCTAACAATTTCTTACATAGCATTTACATTGTATTTACAGCTACTTACACAGCATTTACATTGAATTACGTGGAGACAGAGCCATGGAAAGGTAAATGGAGTTCTTACCTTCCTGAAGGCACATTACCATTGGATGGTCTATTGAGGAAGACAAATAATAAGCATATTAAGCACACAACTATATGTCAGGTGGTGACAATGGTGTGAAGGATGAGCAAGCTGAGTTGAGGGGATAGGAAGTGGCCAGAGTGGTGGGTGAATGTCTTATTGAGGGTGGTTTGGGAAATCTAATAAGGAGTGGAAGATCTGAGGGAACAACCTTCCAAATAAGAGGAAGTACAAGAGGAAAGGCCTGGGAGATGTAGTTGTGGAAAACTAGAGAGGCCACATGAGGCTGGGCCCAGACTGGAGAGAGAGAAGAGCACAGGGCAGCACCTAGGAGCTAGGTCATATTGGATCACACGGGGCTCGGTGAGGACTAGAGTTTCCTTTGAATATGAGAAACCTGGCAAAGCTTTGAAAGAGGACTGATGCAATAGTAGTAAGTTTCAGAGAACCACGTGCTTGCTATTTGGGAAATGGATGGTGGATGAGGTTGAGCATAAATAGAGAGACCAGGGAGAAGGGCTTTGCAAATGAGCTGAGTGAGACATGACCGTGGTTAGAGGTAACAGGGGTGGAAGGAAAGAAATGTGGTAAAGTTCTGGATGTGTAGCTAAGGCAGAGCTGACAGCATTTGCTGATGCTGGTTGAGATATAGGAGGTAAGAGAAAGAAGTTAAGCATGACCACACAGGTTCAACATGAGCAGCTGGTAGGAAAGTGTTTTCATTGACTGAGATGGGGAGTGCTGCTGCTCTGAGGCAGGGTGGAGAGTGTCAAGTGTGAGATTCCTAATAGACAAACAGGTGGAGAGGCTGCCTGTGTAGGTGCAGAGAGTATATGATTCAGAGGAGAGGTTAGGGCTGCAGGTAAATTTGGGAGCATTAACAGAGAGTTAAAAAATCATGGGACTGGATGAAATCAGCTGGGGACCAAGGCACAGTGAAAAGCAGAAGTCAGAGGACTGGATGTTGGGATCCTCCACACTTAGAGTCCAGAAGACAAGAAGGAAAGGGAAGTCAGCTGGGTAGAATGGGAAGCAAGAGAAAGTTTTCAGTAGTCACTGGTATCACCAAAGCAAATAAACAAGCAGCCTGAAACTCACGTGCTCAGCCGCTTCAATTGTGTCTGATTCTTTGTGACATATGGACTATAGCCCGCCAATCCAAACTGAAACCTATGTATACAGATAAATTCCAAACATCATTTTTTTTTATCAACTCATTTGCATAAGACAAAAGTGGGGGCAAATTGTCTCCTGATGGACTGTGACTTCACATTTTTTATTCTCAAAATTATTGTGCAGCTTTCCAGCTTCAGTTGGGAATTTAAAAAGTGTAATTAAAAGAAGAAGTGCATTCAGGGTTTATAATTAAAATAGGTGCCAGTGCTATTAGGTTGCAGGCTAGTTATTTAAAGAAAGGATTAATGAATTAGATTTCAGTGTAAAAGCAGTTACTGAAAAAAATCTTACAGATTATGATTGGACTTTTCACAGGCTTTTAAAAAATTCTATTTTTAAACATACTCGTATTGAGTTTCTGTTCTCATCACCAAATCTAAAGTCCCGTCATTAAACTTCTTCAAATTATATCACCAGAAGTCTCACCCTGGATTTGCTTACTCACTTTTCAACGTATTCAAGGAGGTAAACATTATCTTAAAAAAAAAAAAAAAAGGAATGTCTTTAAACACTTACCAACACTTTCTTCCCTTAAGAGCTATGCGTGATGTCTTGATTTAGAGGTCCCTCAAAAGCAGATCCGGAGATAAAGATTTGGGAACAAGTCGTGTGGTCAGGGGACTTCCCTTATGACTCAGCAATGTGGGAGACCTAGGTTTGATCCCTGGGTTGGGAAGATCTCCTGAAGAAGGAAAAGACTGCCCACTCCAGGATTCTGGCCTGGAGAATTCCATGGACTATGTAGATATAGTCCATGAGGTCACAAGAGTCGGACACGACTGAGCAACTTTCACTTTCACAGTGTGTTTGGGCGGTGACTCCAGGAAGAACTGTAAGGGGAAAAGTCAGACAGCAAAATAAGGAAAACCACTTCAAAGAGTGTTAATGAGATCACTGCCATGGGCAGTCGGGGCCACGGAGAGACAGCCCCTCACCCCTCATGGGTAGTGGCTGCTCCTTATGTGTCCAGCCTCTCCTGAAACTCTCCTGTGGCCGCAGACTACCCTCAGGTAGAGAGGTCCAGGTGCTTGAAGTAGGATACCATCCACGTATGAGTGACCTATTCATGGAAGATGCTGGTGACTTCCAGGTGACCACGAAGATGTGAGTGAGGTATTAGTATTGATGCCTGAGAACAGGTGCCTTTTTAAAAGGTCTTCTGTACCAAGGGGGATGCACACTCATAATGATACAACAATGTTCTGCAGCAAATGAATGGAATGTTTTCTAAGGCAACATTATATTTAGAACATATTAGCAGGTAACTCACAAACAAGGAAAGAACCACAAAAAGCATCATTCTGAAGAGTAATACAATTTTACCTCAAACTGGCAAAAAAAAAAATATAGGCGCTAATATGCAATGCCATTGAAACTGCACTAATCCTTTCCATACAACGTGGGTGGAAGGTAAACCGAGCTCTGTGTGTGTGTTAGTCACTCAGTCATGTCTGACTTTTGTGACCCTATGAACTATAGCCCGCCAGTCTCCTCTGTCCATGGGATTTCCCAGGCAAGAATACTGGAATGGGTTGCCATTTCCTACTCCAGGGGATCTTCCCAACACAGGGATGGAATCCGGGCCTCCTGCACTGCAGGCAGATTCTTTACTGTCTCAGCCACCAGGGAAGCCTCCTATTCTTATGACCNTCTGTCCATGGGATTTCCCAGGCAAGAATACTGGAATGGGTTGCCATTTCCTACTCCAGGGGATCTTCCCAACACAGGGATGGAATCCGGGCCTCCTGCACTGCAGGCAGATTCTTTACTGTCTCAGCCACCAGGGAAGCCTCCTATTCTTATGACCCAGCACTTCTGCTTCCAGGAATCTATTCAAAGGTGCTAATCAGATATACTCATCACCAATATTATTTAGTACAGGGCTGAATGGTGGGGTGAAGGTGGAAAGTGGTCCTCTTTGCCTAACAATAGGCAAGAGGATAAGTTATTATGCTACTGGGATTGGCCAAAATGTTCTCTCAGGTTTTTTCATAGGATGTTACAGAAAAATCGAAACAAACTTTTTGGCCAACCACAGTACATTCATAGGTTAGAGTGTCATTGAGCTGTTGGATGAGGTTTACAAATAACTTAATGGCTTAAGAAAATAATTATGATGTAACATTTAGTGAAAAGGAACACAAATCCATATATAAAGCTTTAAAATACATCAGAAGGAAGTTGGTAGTAAAGACACCAAGATATTAACATTAACAACCTAAAGATGTTTTTGCTTTCTTCTTTATACTATACTTGCCTTTTCTGACTAGAGCATGTATTACTTTTATAGTAAAAATGGTATTTAAAAATATTTTAGAACACATTAACGTTTTTCATCTAATGGACCACTCAGTACTCTTATTTCTAATGTTAACATTTTGTATATTGACAGCAATTTCAATCATTTGACTCGGGAAAACCTCTTATTAGTAAAGAAAATATGCAGGTAAGGATAACATTTTATAAACTTTGGCTATTTAGTGTGGATAATTTTTGAGTCATTTCAGTCTATTTGGTGTGTATAATCTTTTTTTTTTTTGAGCATCTGCTGTGAATATATTCTTCTAGTCTAGTAAAGGGGTTTTACCTCCAAATACTGAAGCCAGCAGTATGGTTGGACCCAAACTGATCTGCTTTTCAGACGCAACAAACATCAGTTATTGCTCCTCAATTTTTCAGTTATACATGCATCTTCAGTGTCTTAACTAGCCACACCAAGCATCTAATATTTATCTTAGTTACCTAGTAACTTTGATCATAAGTAAAGGATTTTCTAATTGGCCACCTATTCAATACTGCTTTTGCTTAGACCCTTGCCCCAGTCTGAAATGGCCTCTCAATCAGTGTTTGGAAGGTTTTCTTTTCTTTTTCAATTTTTTTCTGGGATGTAATCGACATGTAATGTTGTGTAAATGTGAGGTGCACAACTGCGTTGGTTTGATACTTTTATGTATTGCAATATGATTTCCCCTGCAGGGTTAGCTAAAGGAATGTTTTCATAAACAATTCCTCTGACTTTCCCACTCTCTTTTACAAAGAGAGGACCAGATTGCCCATCTCAGTAAGTTTGTTCTTGTCAATAATTGAATGATTGGGTTTTAAGCTTTTGATGACCTATGAGCATGTAAGTATATTTTTTCAAGTCATTAAAAAAAATCTTAAGAGTACCAACTATTTGTTCCACTAGAAAGTGTTGATATGGAAGGTTGGTATGGTGATCATTGTTAATGGGATTGCAGACAGGTGAGTGGTTCATACAGCCAGGTGATGGTTAATTCATCTAGCCAGACACATGTAGTTTTCATTTTTTTAATGCTCAGAAATAGCATTCTGTTTCACTAAGTATTAATTTTTAGGAAATAATTTTGAGGGACATTTACTCAAAATCGCTTCCCCTCCCCATAATTTTGATATATTTATCTTTTATTAAGTATGTAATCTTATTACTTTTCTATTATTGTTCAAAATCCTTCAAGTGACTCATTGTTTTTGTCTTAAAATTTGTTTTAATTTACAACCAAGTTGCCTGACATGAAAGAGCTAGTATTAGAAAGGTACAAATACATATTCAACTTTCATTTTAGTGTTCCGAGACCTTGGAATGTTTCAGGATATTTATTTCTTTCCAGTCATAAATGCCAGGGCATCCTGAAAACACTTCTTTTGGTTTTGGTTATAAAAGTGTTTTGGAGTATAAACAGAATGGCTGTCTGATTTTTTTTTTTTTAAGACACTGAGAGTATAATGGAAAACCGATTTCAATTAGCTAATTAATTAAAACAGAACTGTTGGTCTGCTTAAGATGCTTCAGATTACATTTTATATTTTCTCTAGAAAGAGAGTGAAAGGAGTGTTAGATAGCATTACTAATTAATCTTCTTTTCATCCTCAAGTGTTTGTATGTAATTGTCAGGGCTCATTAAATTACTGTTTGCTGTGGATAAAAACGAGAAACCTTCTCCTACACATCCCTCCACCCCTAGCCAGTCTGAAGTTCCTTTTTCTAGATGGAGAATGTCAACCATTTTCCTAGTACAACCATTTGTTACGAAATCAGTCTCAGAGGTGCTCCATGTCTGGTTCTGATGTGGGTATTGTTTTCCGCCCTTTACAAGAGGTTAAGCAAGGAGAATGAACAACAGCAACAGACCTCCCCACTGCCTGCATTGGCTCAAAACCTCTCAAATGATAAGACTTTTCTTTTTCAGTTTGCATAAGGCAAATAATTTTCTTCTTTTTAGAATCGATAGTCCTGGCATCTGCTTTTTATATTAATTTAACAAATATTTACCAAGAGCCTGTTGTGTACAAGGCACAGTTCTTGAGCTGTCAAATAAATGCATCAGTTAATCAACAATATGGATTCCAAGCCCTCAGAGAGCTTATAGTTTAGTGGGTAAGACTAGTAATAAACATGATATATGTCTAAACATTATAAATGAGTAAATTATACAGTATGTTAGAAGGTGAACCATGCTGCAGGGGAGAATGAACCCAGCAGCCAATAAAAAGGGTAGGCTGGAATTATAATTTTGAATGAGGCAATCAGCTTAGTCATCACTGAGGTGACATTGGTGAACAGACCTGAAGCAGATAACGTTGCAAGTCATATGAAATCTGGAGAAAGAATAATCTTAGAACAGGCTACAGTGGGTGCAAAGGCCCTGAGGCAGGATTGCCTACTTAGTGAGGGACACCTTGGCCAGTGTTCCTTGAGTTGTGTGAGTGATGGGAGAACAGTAGGAGACGGGTCAGAGAGGTAACGGGGTGGCTAGTGGTGGGGTGCCCAAATGGAGAAGGGCCTTGAAGGGCTTTCATCATCCAGGCTCTTACTCTGAACAAAAGGAGCAGCCACTGGAAGATTCAGGGCGGAGGTGTGGCCTGATCTACTTTTAAAAATTCATTATTTATTTATTTTTGGCCGTGCTGGGTCTTCTCTGCTGCCCGGACATTCCTCTAGTTGCAAAGTGTAGGGACTCCTCTCTAGTTGTGGTGCGTGGGCTTCTCACTGCAGTGGCTTTGTTTGTTGCAGAGCACGTGGGCTCAGTAGCTGAGGCTCCTGGTTTCTAGAGCATATGCTCAATAGTTGTGGCACGTGAGCTTTGTTGCTCTGCGGTATGTGGGATCTTCCTGAATCAGGGATCAAACCCACGACCCCTACGCTGGCAGGCAGATACTTTACCCCTGAGCCATCAGGGAAGCCCTACTTATGTTTAAAAGGGATCACTTTAGCTAATCTGTGGAGTCTTCTATGTGTGCCAGGTACTATTATGGTGCTGTCAATCAGACACATTAACCAATAAACAATACAGACAAGTTCTCAGTCCTCACCGAGCTTATGTTTTGTGTGTGTGTGTGTGTGTGTGTGTGTGTGGTAGGGGATGGAAATCAGGAATAAAATTTTGGACATGTTGAGTTTGAGATGTCTGTTAGACCTCTAAATGGAAGAATTGAGTCAGAAGTTGATTACATGAGTCTTGAGTTGGAAGAGAAGTTGGAGCTACACACAAAAATGTAGGACTTAGCATTTAGATGAGATTAAAAGCATGAACCTAGTTAAGATCATCTGAGGGGAGAGAATGAGGATACAGAAGGGGACCAAGCCCTGGGACACTGCAACACTTAGAGGTCTAGGAGAAGGGGAGGAACCAGCAGAGAAGACTGAAAAGGAGGAGTGGGTAGAACAGGAAAAGAAGCAAGGGAGTGTGGTGGCTTGAAAGCCAACAGAGGGGCATTTTCAAAACAGGGGAGGTTTAAAACCAGTGTCACCTATTGCTGACAAATGCAGTGCTGTAATTCACCAAGTCTTAAACATTCATTTTAATAGAACATTTAATAGCTCTGCAGTTAGAATGCACTTTACAGTTGCAAGCATATGAATGTTTGATTGGCATATAAAATAGTGGTGTCTTAGATTAACATAACATAGCATATAAAGCAAGCTTCCCTGGTGGCTCAGACGGTAAAGAATCCACCTGCAATGCAGGAGTCCCAGGTTCGATCCCTGGGTCAGGAAGATCCCCTCGAGAAGGGAATGGTCCAGTATTCTTGCCTATGAAAACTAAGAACTGAACAATGGATTTAACCTAGAGTAGGCCATTGATGACTTTGACCAGAGGAATTCAATGTAAGGATGGAGTATGTTTACAAGAAAATGAAAGGGGCGAGATTGGAATAGTGACAACCTTGTAGGTTGTTGTAAACAGAAGTGAAAATTCGGGTAGTAAATGGAGAGGAAAGTCAGAATGTAGAGAGTTAATCATTTTTTTTTAATGGAGAAGACAGTGTACTGATGAGAATGTCTCTGTAGAAAGGAAACATTTTTTACAAATTGAAGTATAGTTGATTTACCATGTTGTATTAATTTCTGCTGTACAGCAAAGTGATTCAGTTATACACATATATATGTTCTTTTTCATATTCTTTTTCATGACAGTTTATCATAGGATACCGAATTTAGTTCTTCGTGTTATACAGTAGGACCTTGTTGTTTATCCATTCCACATATAATAGCTTATATACGCTAACTCCAAATTTCCAGTGTGTCCCTTCCCTCTCTCCTTCCCTTGGCAACCACAGTCCTGTTTACTGTGTCTGTGAGTCTGTTCCTGTTTTATAGATAAGTTTGCTCATGTCATATTTTGGATTCCACATGTGAGTGATATCACGTGGCATTTGTCAGAAAGGGAGCACTTACACTGTCGGAGAGAATGGCTCATCAGACTGGTGGGGATGGGACTGATGACCTAGGTAGTGGCACCAGCTTTAGGAAGCAGGAAGGAAGGCAGGGCAGTGAGGCAGGTACGTGGGAAGGTGGAGCTGCGGGGTCTGTGGGCACTACTCTGACTGCTTCAGTTTGCTCATTTGCGTAGAGGAAGCAAGGTTATTCACTGGGAGGGGCGTTGGGGAGGAAATGTTAGAATTTAGAAACAAAAAGGGCATGAAGTGGTTGTCTGAGGCGAGAGCAAGAGTGAATGGACTGGGACAATGTAGGATGATGACGGGTGGCTCTGAGGCCTGGTCAGGAAGGTAAAGTGGGGCCACTTAGAACAATTGCCAAGGAGGTGTGTGTGCAAGGGAGGGGGCCAGGAAGTTGAGGGAGTCCTCAAGGTGGGCACTCTCATGATTGACCCAGAATCTAAGCTGGGAAGGGTTTGCTTGTCTACCTGTTCTTCCGCTTCTTCCACCCTGTGAGCCTGAATTCACTTGAGCTAAAGCAGAGCAGCCGACATGCCTGGCTGGTGAGCTTTTTTAGTTGCTCTATTTTGCTAAGTTGTCCCCTCCTGGTGAACCTGCCAGCACCAGGTTCACTCTCATTGCGTGCCAGGGCTGACCTTGGGGGCAGGTCACCCACTGCTGAGGAACGGCAGGGGCACTGTGGACCTGCTGGCATCGTTATGACATCATGTCTCTCTCAATGGACTTGCCAGTTACAGTCCCTCATGTCTAGCCCTCCATTCCTTCATCTTGTGCCAAATAAGGACTGTAGAAGGACTGAAGCTAATAATATCTGAAAACGGTATTTTACTACTTTTCCTGATTTTCATTTTTTTCTCCATTTTTTTAGGCACTTGATGATTTAATAAATAAAGGCCTGCCTGTAATTCTGGTTACGGTTAGCCAGCAACATCTCTTAAATAAGTTTTTATTTGTTAAAGCATACTTTTTCATAAACGTGGCTGCAACAATAAATTGTGTCCCAGAACAGATAATGAAACCAGTCGGCCATGGAGTTATGAATGAGAAAAGCAAACCAAATCTTCCAAACTTGAAAGGTAACGTTTTATTTTATTTTTGCTTATTTCTCTTTTTATTTCCTTTCCCTTCCAATTCCCTACTCTACCCACTATAGTCCATATAAACATTCTAGCAGGTATTCTTTCATAGTTTTCTCTGAGTTCACTTAATGACACACATATGTGCTTATGTCTAGGTGCCATATCCACCAATTTATCTGCATATATGTCTACTTTTTTAATATTATGTACAGTTGACCCTTGAACAACATATGTTTGAATTGCACAGGTCCACTGGTATACCAAATTTTTTCAATAGTGAATATTTCAGTACTCTAAATCTGTGATTGGTTGACTCTGCACATGCTGAACTGTGGATACAGAGGACTGTCTATACCAAGCACCGAGTATAAATTATACATGGATTTTTGACTGCATGGAGGGTCAGTGCCCCTAACCTCTATGTTGATCAAGGGTCAGTTGCACATACAAATTCAGATTTGTCATTTGCTTAAGAGATGATGTATTTTTCATTTTTCTGCTTTTTCCAGTTCTTATGTAGAAAACTTTGCTGAGCCACCCCAAGTCAACTGCTTTGTCGCCTGTCCTGGCTGTGTGGTGTTCTATGCTGTGAACATCCCATGAGTTATTCAACCAATCCTTTGTTGTGTGTTCAGTTTGCTTCCAGGATATGGAATATCTGCATATCCCTGGATACTGCCATATCCAGGGATATGCAGAAGTACTACATATTCATATTATAGTATATATTTCTATGGGATAAGATATCCATGGATGGAATTTATAGCCCATATATACGTATAAAACTATATAAGCATTTTACAAATGTAATAATGTTGCCTTAAGATAGTTTTTTTTTTTAAACTACTAAGTATGATATTAACTGTTTTTCATAGCTGTCCTTGATCAGGTAGAGGAATTTCTCTTCTGTTCCTAAGTTGTTGAGTGATTTTATCATGAAAGAGTGTTCAGTTCAGTTCAGTTCAGTCACTCAGTCATGTCCGACTTTTGCGAACCCATAGACTGCAGCATACCAGGCTTCCCTGTCCATCACCAACTCCCGGAGTTTACTCAAACTTACGCCATCAAGTCAGTGATGGCATCCAACCATCTCATCCTCTGTCATCCCCTTCTCCTCCTGCCTTCAGTCTTTCACAGCATCAGGGTCTTTTCCAGTGAGTCAGTTCTTCATATCAGGTGGCCAAAGTATTGGAGTTTCAGCTTCAGTATTTGTCCTTCCAATGAATATTCAGGACTTATTTCCTTTAGGATGGACTGGTTGGATCTCCTTGCAGTCCAAGGGACTCTCAAGAGTCTTCTCTAACACCACACTTCAAAAGCATCTATTCTTCAACACTCAGCTTTCTTTATAGTCCAATTCTCACATCCACACATGACTGCTGGAAAAACCATAGCTTTGTCTAGATGGACCTTTGTCAGCAATGTCTCTGCTTTTTAATATGCTGTCTAGGTTGGTCATAGCTTTTCTTCCAAGGAGCAAGCATCTTTTAATTTCATGGCTGCAGTCACCACCTGGAGTGATTTTGGAGCCCAAGAAAATAGTCTGTCACTGTTTCCATTGTTTACCCATCTGTTTGCCATGAAGTGATGGGACTGGATTCCATGATCATAATTTTTTGAAAGTTGAGTTTTAAACCAGCTTTTTCACTCTCCTTTTTCACTTTCATCAAGTGGCTCTTTAGTTTCTCTTCACTTTCTGCCATAATGGTGGTATCATTTGTATATCTGAGGTTATTGATATTTCTCCCAGCAATCTTGATTCCAGATTGTGCTTTATCCAGCCCAGGATTTTGCATGATGTACTCTGCATATAAGTTAAATATGGTGTTGGGTTTTATTAAATGTTTTTCCTGTGTCTATTAAGATGATTATATGTTTTTTATTTTGTATTGTATCAATAGGGTGTATTGGTTGATTTTTGAGTATTTAATCATCCTTGCTTTCTTGGGATAAATCCACTGGTCATGGTGTAAAATCTTTATATAGTCCTGGATTGTTTGCTAGGATTTTCTTAAAGATTTTTGCATCCATATTCATATGATATATTGTGTAGTTTTTTCTTTCTTTCTTATGATGTCTTTGTTTAGTTTTGGTATTAGAATAATATTGACCTCTGTTTTAAAGTGTAAGTTTTATTATTATTCAGGTATGATAAGGCCAACTGTGGAGAAGGAAATGGCAACCCACTCCAGTATTCTTGCCTTGATAATCCTGAGGACAGAGGAGCCTGGAGGGCTACAGTCCATGGGATCACAGAGTTGAATACGACTGAGCGACTAACAGTTTCACACACACACTTCAGGCCTACAGATCAGGACCTGACTGCCAGTGAAAACATAGTTTGTAATTTAGAGCCCCCAAGAGGGAGGGGCCTAATACAACATGGGACTGCTGCTCAGGAGGCAAAGAGGGCCAGAGGAAGATGTGGGTCAGACTCTTCCCAGGGTTTCTCCATACCAGCCTCCAGGCACTTGTCTTCTATCCTTGTCTCTCTCATACTTGCCCTTAGGGAAGAAGACCACAACCCAGATCTTACTTCTGGGCCCTCCTTCATCCTCAGCTGACCCCTAGCTCCAGAACCTCCTAATTTAGAAGAGCCAGGTAGGTTCAAGGTGGAAAAAGGGAGGAAGTCAAGAGTGTTCAGTTCCATGTTATTCTGGACTCCCTCTTCCACTTGGCAAACTTAGCCTTTTTATGTGGGTCATTTGTGCATTAATTCCTAGTCAGATAAGGACTTGTCATTTTTCTCCCTCTTGTAGTCTAGAAGCCAAGCTTACTAATGCAGGCAAAGATGGCGATCTAAATTTTCTCAGTTCTCCCTTGCTCAGAATGAGGGCTGGCTTTGGATCATAGGTAGGAATGTCAAGATGTTTGAGGATTGTAGGTTGTGCTGTTCCAAATGGTCTCACTCTCTGGTCTTAGAGTGAGGGGCTGGTGCAGATCAGCAGTACTGACACCTCCAAGGAGATCTTACTGAGATATTATAAACATCTAGAAGACTCAGAATACTTTGAGACCCGTATAGGATCCCAGGTGAGGAACCACTACTTTGTATCAGTAGTCGATTAACTTGAATGGCATCAACAAACATATGAAAGATCCTTTCAGAATTGTGTTGGAGAAGGAAATGGCAACATTCTTCAATATTCTTGCCTGGAGAATCCCTTGGACAAAGGAGCCTGGTGGGCTACTCCATGGGGTCATAGAGTTGGACACAACTGAGTGACTGACACACACACACACACACAATTTGTTTTAAAAATCAGCCATAGTCTTCTAATGTATGATATTTGAGGACCATTGTATATAGCAATATATTTCTAATTATCATTGTGGTTGATTTTTTAACATTAAATTTCCTAGCTAATGATAAGTTTTATAAATTAGAATTCACATTTAAGCTAACCATAGATATATGTAGTTCTTCTAAAATGTTGTGTTTTGTAGAGATGTGTTTAAAGGATGAGGGAGGCTCACTTTGTCATCTGACAAAATTGAAAGAGAACTTTGTTCTTAGCACACTAAAGGTAAGTTTAAAAAAAATTCTCAAATCATAGTGAATCAGTTACCAAAATGCCCACTCTTAGGCCTTGGCCAGGCCAACTTTCAGGTTTGTGCTTACTATTGGGAAATCTGTTAGCTTTTCTTTCCCAAGCATGGGTTGGGTCCAGAGATTGGTCTACTCCCCATGAGAAAAGTGAATGCTGAGTGGTGTCAGACTTTGACCTTTTAACTCAGTTAAGTTGCTGGGGAAAATAAGATTTATTGAAATCTAAGCTTTCCATACCCTGTTTGGCATCTCCTAATCATAACAGTGATTCACAATAGCAACAACAACAGAACCATTTATTCAGTGCTTACTATTATACATGACAGGCACTTTGCATTATATTTAATTCTCACAACTCTGTGATGTACCAGTTAATCATTTTTGAACTATATTGTGCTGAATAAATTGAGGCTTAGAAATTCTCTAATGCCATGTAATTGATAAAATACAGATCAGTAAGAAATTCACTAATGCCATATAATTGATAAAATACAGATCATGTTCTTAACTATTATACTAAATTACCCTAGTCCTTATATAATATTTACTGCCTTATACAAAGAAGTCTTCAGAGACCTGTTCCTTGAAAGTTTGGTTGGGCTCTTTCTTTTTTGCTAATTAGTACTATTTGTCCACTATAAAATCTTGTTATCTTCATATTACGAGTTAGATGAGCATAGTTTAATTTGAAATACAGTTGATCCTCATTGTTTACAGATTCAGTATTTGCTGATTTGCTTATCTGCTAAAAGTTACTTGTAACCCCCAAATATAAACCCTTGGCTCTTTGGTGGTTATTTGGGGACCTGCACAGAGCAAAGAGGAATTTGATTTTTCTGACATGCACATTCTCAGCCAAGTTGAACAAGACAATGGTGACTTTTTGTTTCCACTCTCGTACTGTAAACAAGTATCCCTTTTTATGGTGTATTTATTGCCAAGCTTTTCACATTTTTGTGGGGGTTTTGTCATTTCACTATTTGAAATGGCCCCTAAGCATAAAGCTGAAGTGCTGTCTAGTAAATCCTAAGTTCAAGAAGGCTGTGACGTGCCTTTTGAAGAACATGTGTGTGTTAGACAAGCTTCAGTCAAGCATGAGTTATAGAGCTCCTGGCTGTAAGTTCAGAGTTAATGAATCTACACCATATATTCAATTATGTGTCTTTAAATATAGACACCCATTAAACAAGATTACATATTGACCAGCTGACAAAAAAATGGAGTGACCAGAGGCTTGTAGGAACCTATCCATGTATTTCCCCTAGGAGTAATGCTTCAGCATTCACTGACTCAGTGTTGGCAGGAACTTTCTAGAACACAGCTTCTGTGAATAAGCAAGTATGGGCATCGGCTGTGTGTGCAGTAAAGGGTCACTGTCTTGCACCTTACTCCTGCCACTACTTCCCTTTTCATTCTCTGCTAACTTTTCCTGTTCACTGAGCTCTCTTCTCTGATGATTTTGTTCAGATTTCCTTTTTGCTCTTCCATTCATTGTTACTTTTTAGTACATAAAAATTATTTGCTGAGTCAGGATGAGACATGGTTTATATTATGTCTGGGTATGGGTGACTGCATGGTATTCTTTCTTTAGTCAATTTTACTGACAGAAGCTGAAGACAGGCTCAACACCCTTCTGTCAGAGATGGAACATCCCAGCCATAAGGACCTGTCGCAGTGTTGTGCTGGCGAACTGGAGACTGTGGTGGAGGTCAGACTGCAGCTGGCTGCCATTGCCCTGCAGAGGCACCGGGCAGCACACAGGTGAGCATTTGCACACACGGTTTCTTCCTCGCCCTGGTCTGTTCAGTCTGTCTCAATTTTACTCAGCTTCAAAAATTCCTAGGTTAACAGAGCAGACTTAGGGGTCAGGGTTTTTTCCCACATGTTGCTGCACCTAAAACTATAGTCCTCAACAAATGAGTTGGTTTATTAAAGCACATAACTCAGATGTGTTATGTCAGACATTAGCAAATTCACAGACCTCTCCTTTAAAGAATTAATCTATTTTTTTAAAAGGCAGACTCTAAATTCTTTATAGCTTTTTACAAATTACACCTGGGGAGTGTTTTTTCCAACCAATAACAATGAACAACCAATAACAATATTAAAAATTAACTCTTAAAAAATTACTATGAACTATGCTGTGCTGAACCACTGAATAAACTATTGTAGAGGGCAGATTTTTTAAATGTGATGCAACTGCTAATGTCAGATTTTTCCTTTCATTTGCTCATTGACTGATTCATTTATAGCGATCAGTATCTGTTGACATGCCAAACTGCTTCAGTCGTGTCTGATTCTTTGTAACCCGATGGACTGTAGCTTGCCAGGCTCCTCTGTCCGTGGGACTGTCCAGGCAAGAATACTGAAGTGGGTTGTCATGTGCTTCTCCAGGGGATCTTCCAGACCCAGGGACTGTAACAACATCCCTTATGTCTCCTGCATTGGCAGGCAAGTTCTTTACCGCTAGTGCCACTGGGGGCTTCTCCCACCTGTCTGCAGCGTGGGAGACCTAGGTTAGATCACTTTTCACTTTCTTTCATCTGCTGAGTACCTCTTTCTTGGGCTTTATTCTAGACACTGAATAAAATATAGTTTCTGTATTCAAAAGCTCATAGATATATAAACACTTGAATAATTAAAATACTTCTCAGTGATTTTTTAATATTGAATAATATAGAAATATGGGCTTCCCATATCAGTTATGATAATCACCTCTATCATGAGTATACTTTCAATAGTGATGTTTTGAATAATGAGCAAATTTCTTATATTAACATTCATTCACAAAATAATTTAGGGGCATCTACAATATGCTAGGCACAGTCCTAAGTTCTTTATCCCAGTAGACAAAAAAATACATAACAATATTGACAAAAATTCTACCCTCATGGAGTCTATAATCTAATAGAAGATAAACAGGCTGATGATAAACTGTAAATGTAACAGTTAGGTAAACTGTATAGTGTGGCCAAAAATAAGTTTTCTGGAGAATATCTGAAGGCAGGAGGAGGAGGAAGTTTATCCTTTTAAAATTGTGCTGTTGTAGTAAAGAGAATGACTCCATTTAGATGTTCATTAACTGACTAGTCCCACTCCCCCTTCTCCTGCCCCATGCCCACACAAACAGAGAAGAAAGTCTGGTTACCCCCTCCTTTGGTGCTGGTGGGAAGTCTAAACCACACAGACCCTGACCCACACGTGGGAAACCTTAACCCAGCACTGCCTGTTAACCACCATAAAGCCCAGTCAGTTACCTTTTTCTTTCCTCTTTAGAGATTTTCAACCTGTTTGCACAGCACAGCAGCTCTTCCTGGGTAGTTTCCCTATGGAAGTAATCAACCTCTTCATAGTCTTCTTGATGTGCTTGGCATCAGTGTTGACATATAACCGAAATCTGGGGTGGTCAGGGTAGACTTTATGATGAGGTGACATCTGAATAAATAAACATGGGGGTTGTCCATGCAAATACCTGTAGACAGAGTATTGCAGGCTGTGGGAACATGCCTGATACACACTTGAGGGATAGCACAGGGTCTCTTGTGGCCAGAATGGAGCAAGAGAGAGTTTTCAGAGATCCTCAAAGATGTACTTGGTGGGGGAGGCAGATCATAAGGGATCTTGTGGCCAGGGTGAAGACTCTGGCTTTTCCTCTGAGAGAACTGGGAAGTCATTATATTGTTTTGAGCAGAAGAATGACATGATCTGATTTTCACTTCCAAGGGATGACTCCAGTTGTTAGGTGGAGAATTGATTGTATGAGAGAAAGGGTTTGAAAGCAGAGAGATCAGCTGGAAAACTGTTATAATAAGAAGAAAGATGTTAGTGGCTCTGAAGAGGGTGGTAGCACTGAGGGTGATGATAAGTCATTGGATTCTGGGTATATTTTGAACGTAGAGCCATTAGAATCTGCTGATGCATTAGCTGTAGAGTAGTGAGGAAAAGAGAGGAGTTACAAAAGAAATTGTCCCTTACCAAATGGGGAAGACTGCAGAGGTGCAGCTTATTTAGGAGAAAGATCTAAAGTTATATTTTGTACGTGTTTAGATTGAGACGTCCCTTTGAGGTACAATTGGCAATATCAAATATTCTTGGAGTCTTTAGAATATAAATAGTATTTAAAACCTCTGTTTTTTAAAAATATGTATTTATTTATTTGGGTGCCCCAGGTCTTAGTTGTGGCATGGGGCATGTAGGATCTAGTTCCCTGACCAGGGATTGAACCTGGGCCCCCTGCATTGGGAATGCAGCAGAATCTTAGTTACTAGACCACCAGGGAAGTCCCCTAAAGCCTTTATAAAGGTGAGATTCCTTAAGGAGTGTGAGTAGATGAATGAAAGAAAAAGACCAAGGACTGAGGGTTGATCGTGGTAAAAGATTGGGGAGAAAACGAGGAACCAGCCAAGGAAACTGAGAAGAAATGACTAGTAAAACAAACAAACAAAAAAACCCAAGAGATTATGAAATCCGGAAAACCACGTGAAGAAAGTGTGTCAAGGAGAATAGAGTGATCAGCTGTGCTGAGAGCTCCAGGTAGATTGAGATGAGAACAGAGAATTGGCAATTGGATGATTTATAAACATGGACATCACCAGTGCTTTGTACTTTGACAGGAGTAATTTTAGAAGGTAATGGGGAAAGAGCATGTTTAGAATGGTTTTATGATAACACGAGAGGAGAGAAATTGGAGCGCGCAAGTAAAGATGATTCTTTTGAGGAATTTTCATGTAAAGGGAATTAGAGGAATAGGGTGAAGTTGGTAGAAGTAGGATCAAGACAAATTTTTTTGAGATAAGAACAACAATAATGTATTATATGCTGATGAAAATGACCCCGTAGAGAGAGTGAATTCGATGCTCTGATATAATTTGTGCACAGTAGGGTAGGATCCCAGTCCAGTCTTCTCTGTTTCTCTAATACAGAATAAAATTATCCCCCAGCATGAGATTTCAGAAAGGTCTTTGGGGACTAGCCAGGAACCGGCTCGCTGCCTGCCCTGAGTATAGTTGGAAAAAGAGTAACCCAAGACAAATAAATTCTTCAGATGGATGCTTTTGGCAAGTGCAGGGTCCAAACTGGCACTGACAATGAAATGCAGAAACCCTGAGAAATTAACTTTGAAACTGGTCTTGACATCACAAAGCTGGAGCAAAGACAAAGCCAAAGTTGTCTCATAGAGATTAACTTAGGAAATCCAGGACTCCCATGGAAAAATAACTGCCGGTAAAGTTAGTACAGAAGCAAATATCATAAACCAAATGAAGAAACAGCCTCAGAAGAGAGCAAACAATAAATGGCAGACTTTGCAGCCCAAGAAATGAACTGTTCAAAGATGTGAAAGATGGAAGAGAATGAGACAAGATTATAAAAGGAATAGGTGAATTTACGGGAAAAAAAACCTAGAGATTTTAGAACTGAAAAATATAATCATTGAATGAAAAGAAAAAGTGATCAGATTAGATGGAAACAATTTTTTTCCTCTCCTTTCTCAGTATACTGAAATTCTGTGCATTAGGTTCTATACATTGGATCCAGAATTTGGAAAGGGACTTAATTTTTTAGATGGCCATTCTCTTTAAACAGGAGAAGCACTTCTGCAGCCTTTACAAAGGGGAGGTCAGTTCAGCAGAAACCCCCTTTGCTTGTGCTTAGATTGGTAACATACAATCGTCTCATTATTGCCTTGATCAAAGGCTTTCCATGGTGGTTGTTCAGTCTCTTAATTGCAACCTCATGGACTGTAGCTCGCTGGGCTCTATTGAGTCCACATCTAAATCTGATTTTATGTTAGAGACAGTACAGGTTTGGGGGAATTTATAAATTTTTGTGGTTTCTAAGCAGCGATGAAAATCCATAAAGTCTTTTTGGGGCAGTGATTCTCAAATGTGGTCTGCAGATCTCTGGATGTTCCTGAGACTCTTTCAGGGAGGTCTGTGAGGTTAAAACTATTTTTATAGTAGTTTATAACATAATAAACTATGTGTATAATAGTTTATAAAATGAAGATTTTTTTTGCCTTTTCTGTGTGTTGTTATTTGCAACTGATGCTGAAAAAGCAACAATGGTAAAACTTCCATCAGCTCACCATGAATCAAAGCAGTGGCACCAAGGCAAACTGGTTGTCCTGTTCTTCACTGCTGCCTGCTCGCGATTAAAAAAAAAGCAAGGCAGATTCACTTAAGAATGCTTTTGCTGAAGCAGTAGAATCTGTTACATTCATAAATACTTATTCTTAAATAAATTTGTAATCATCTGTGGGAATATATTAAGTGGGAAGTGTACCTCAAGCACTTTCACTGCGTAGCACAGTCTGATGGCTGTCTTGAGGAAGAGAACGCATGTGGATGAATTGAGAGCTGGCTAAGCAGTTTTTCTCATGGAACTACATTTTTGTTTTTAAAAACAACTGACAAACCATGATTATTCAGACTTGGGTATTTGACAGGCATTGTGTTGAAAATGAGTGAAATGAACATGCCATTTCTAGGAAAACAACTAATTGTTTTTGTTGCCAATGATAAAATCTAAACTTGCATGAGAAAACTGGAGTTTTGGAAAATTTGTATTTGCCATCATGAGCTTGACAGTTTTCTAATGCTTAGCTTTTTTTGGATGAGACTGGCGGTGACTTTAATGGGCATTGTTTTTTAAAATTGTGTAATGAAATGCTTCAACATCAAGAGGATCTGTATAACTCAGGGAGCTTATGTTTTCTAAATGACCACATATGATGTTCCCAAATCCTGGTTAACAAGAAAGACCATTAGGTTTTCATGTAACTGAGTAGGAAAAGTGCATCAGTGGATGTTATTACATTTCACATAGCAACAAACTGTAATTTGTTGGGCTTCCCTGGTGGCTCAGACAAGAATCTGCCTGCAATGCGGGAGGCCTGGGTTCGATCCCTGGGTTGGGAAGATCCCCTGAAGGAGGGCACAGGAATGCATGCCAGTATTCTTGCTTGGAAAATCCCCATGGACAGAGGAGCCTGGTGGGCTACCATTCACGGGGGCACAAAGAGTCTGACATGATTGAGCAGCTAAGCGTATCATTTGCAACATGTTGGTATAAAGGAAGAATATTCACTATTATTTGAAGAGGCTCTTAAAATACTCCTCCCATGTCCAGTCACTATCTGTGTGAGGCCTAGTCTTCGGTACTTCAGCAAAACATTATGTCACAACAGACTGACTAGTCTTCTATTCAGTAGATTTTCTCTTTTCAAGTCAGATAGTAAAGAGATTCACAAAACGCAAAAACAGTGGCATCTTTCTCACTATTTTTTGTTTTTGAAAATATATTTTCCATAAAATACATTATTTATATTAAAATGTAATGAGTTTTTATTTTTAAATGTATTAGTAAATGTTAATGAATTTAAACACGACTCAGTTTAATTTCCAATATGGTAAATATTGATAGAGCTCTTGGATGGTTCTCAATAATTTTTAAGAATGTAAATGGGTGTTGAGATTTAAAAAAAACTTAGGACCCACTGGTTTAAAGTATTGTCACATTTGTAACTATCTTTAAACTAGACTGGTAGTTGGTTAAAATAGACTTACATGGCTCAGAGGGTAAAGAATTGGCCTGCAATGCAGGAGACACAGGAGACATGGCTTCGATCCCTGGGGTGCTAAGATCCCCTGGGGGAAGAAATGGCAACCCACCCCAGTATTCTTGCCTGGGAAGTTCTATGGACAGAGGAGCCTGGTGGGCTACAGTCCAAAGGATCGCAAAGAGTCAGACACGACTGAGCGACTAAGTACACATAATAATACACCATTTTCCCCACTGAAGTTTGAAGACAAAGGAACTTTTACTATATTATTTCCTATAGAAAATAAATGATTTGAATATATAATATGTAAATATATATTTAGAAAATATTTATATATCTTAATGTATATTACATATATGATTATGTGTGTTATCACTATATAGAATATATATGTGTATCTATATATGGAAAATAATGAATATATGTTTCCCATGGTGGCAAATGGAACTGTTTTTTCCAAACTGTGTCTCAAAGAGCAATAGCAACTGTGGAAAATATTTCTTGTTTCTCACTTTCTTTGTTTCCCCAGCTCTCTACATGTCTTATATATACCATTTTAGTATGGAGGATAAGAGTGATTTTTTTTTTCTTTAGTGAAGAAGTATGAAATGAGAAACGAAACATTAAAAAATAGCATAGAAAGGAATGTCACAACAGAACTTTAATTTGACAACCAGATAGATGTATGCAAATAATATGCAAGGATACCAGAATCGCACCAATTTTAAGTCCATGAGCCAGGCCCTTGGGACAAAACCTGCAAAAACTTTGCTATTGCTGGCTGTTAGTAACGGTGTTGTCACTTGGGAAAGCCTACTGTCAGGATGAATGTGTTTTTGCAGGTGAACTTCACCCCCTGTGAGCTTCTGTTTGGGTGCTGCCGAGAGTGTTGGACAGTCCCTTTTCCAAAATGATGGTTAGCTTGACATTTCATGATTCTTCTAATAAAATTATGTGTCAAGGAAATTGAAAAGCACGTTCCCTAGGGTGACAGGTGGAGTGAGCCACATAGATTTTATGAGAACAAACTGACCATTTTTGTCATGAATGTTAATAAGAAATAAATGGGATCAAAGTTACGCAAACTGTATTTCTACTCCTTTCAAGTCTGCCTCTCTATTTCAGAATCCTGTCTTCTTCTTTTTTTAAATGTTCCTTTCTATTCTCCTTTGTATTTAATTCATTGTCTAAATCGGATAACATTTGAGCCTTTTAATTTTGTGTCAGAATGAAATGTCCTTCTGTTGGGATTCAGACTGTTTATAGTCAGTAATCCTCCTACACTTTCTGTCTGCCTAGTGCAGAGGAGAAACTAGAAGCTTTCCATTGTGCAGCTAAGCAGTACCAGGTAGATTGAGACATACCAGTATGTTTATGTTTTATTCACTAAGTTTTGAGGTTTGCCAAATTCCAAACTTTGTATTTCTTTTGAAATCAGAATTAGGCCTTCAGATCAGAAGAGTGAGATAAGTGCTGTTTTCTTCTTCCAAGTTCTCTAGTTGCTATCCTGTGCTAGCTCTGAAGCTACTCAATAAACAAAGTGCCTAAGAAACATGTATGTAGCCTTCAGGGAGGAAGGGTGTAGGGGAGGGGAGATTCTGTACCTGTACACAAACCCCATCAACATTATGTTTTGTTTGTTTGTTTCTTGCTTGCTTGTTTAGTTTTAATTTTTTTTTTTTAAATAGTAAGTTTAGATAATCACAAGCCATATTTTAGAAAATATAAGTATCTAAACCAGTTTAACGGCCAAGTAAAATCCTGAGAGTTTGAAATTCAGTAATGGCTGAAAAGCTTTGATGCTGGTTAACAACTCAGAAAAAAAATCAGTTTAGTCCTTGCATTTTCCCTGTCCAACTTTATACATCAATAATGACAGCTAGGAGGATTATAGCAAGGATGCAGTGAATACCGTCTGTTTGCTGAGCACTCCTCTTTGCTGAGAGCATCCGCTCTCAATAGAATGTCAATGCCGTGAGGTCAGGTACTGTACCCATAACCCCTAGATTTGCTTCTGGCCCATAGCTGGTGCTCAATACATATTTTTGAGCATACAAAATACTAAGTACCTCACTTAATATCCTTAAGATAACCCCATTTAAGGAAGCTTTTGCAAGGCAAAAGCCATTAAAAAATTGAACAAAGAGGGCCTTTTATATCGTGCAAGGTACAGTTAACAATAATTAGATAGTAATATAAATGTGGGACCCTGTGCCAGGGTAAACAAGACACAATGTGTTAGAACTGTAAAAAGGAAGAGGCCACATTATAGCAGAATGATGAATCTGAGAATGCTGCAGGCTCCAGTGGCCTGGGTTCTGATCCTGCCTCCCCTTTCTTGTTCAGTCGCTGAGTCGTGTGTGACTCTCTGTGACTCCCTGGACAACAGCATGCCAGCCTTCCCTGTCCTTCACTATCTCCTGGAGTTTGCTCAAACTCATGTCCATTGAGTCCCCTCAGGCAAGTCATTTAACATTTCTGGGTCTCAATTAGCTCATCTATCAAGTAGGGATGATAATAATACATACTTTGTAAGTTTGTGGTGGGGATTAAGTCAATTAATCCACAGAAAGCACTTAACATAGCACCTGGTAGGTGGTAAACACAGTAAATACCAGTTACCATTTTAAAAAAAGATTGAGGGAAGATGAGAGAGAGGACATCTTTTAATACAACACATGGATGCATACCAGAAAAAAAAAAAAAGGCTTTAAAATGTAATGAAGATCTGAACATATGTACATACCTTGGGAGCCTATACATAGAGACTGTACCTTCTTAGAAGTATCCCTGAACCCTGATGAAGCTGTTTTCTTAGCCAGAAACCTCACTAACTGACCCAAAGGAGATGGTGTACTGACCACAGCCAGGGAGGCTTCTGGAAGGAGAACCAGGGAAATGACATGATCTGACTTACATCTTGAAGAGATGAGTAGAGACCAGGACCACAGGGGTGGGGGCTATATCAGACAGACTGGCCAGGAAGTTCCCGCAGCTGTCTGGCCTGGAGATGTTGGTGGCTTGGATGGAGGCATTAGCAGGAGCAGTGAAGGAAGGAAGGAGCTGCTGGATAGTATCCAGATTTGAAAGTGAAGCCAACAGAAATTGACAGATTGAACACGGAGTGGGGGGCAAAGGGGAAGCAGTGGTGATACTGGGTCTTGATCTGGGGGTAGAGAACAGGAAGGAGGAGTAGGTTTTGTGGAGGAGGCGGAAGGGAGGAGGAGGTGGAGGGGCTCTGCTTTTAACCCATCCTGGTTTCCTAGGCCTTGTATACAGTTCATGAGGTTCTCACAGCATGTGTACTGGGTGGTTTGCCATTTCCTCCTCCAGTGGGCAGAAGATCTTCTTTTCCCTCCTCCTAAGGGCAGAAGGAGAAGAGGGCATCAGAGGATGAAATGGCTGGACAGCATCACCAATGCAACAATGTGAACTTGGGCAAATCCTGGGAGATGGTGGGTGAGGGACAGGGAGGCCTGGCGTGTTGCAGTCCATGGGGTCACAAAGAGTTGGACATGACTGGGCAACTGAGCAAGTTTCCTAGGGCTAGCATAACAGAGTACCCAAGACTGTGTCTTAAAACAACAGAATTTTATTGTCTCACAGTTCTGGAGGCTGACTGTCTAAAAATCAGGGTGTTGGCAAGACCCTGCTCTTTTTGACAGCTCTGGAAGGAGCCCTTCCTCACCTCTTGTTGCTTCTGGTGTTTGCCAGCGATCTTTGATGTTCTACATTGTGCATGATGGAGAGATGCATCACTCCAGTCATGGGCTGCCTTCTCCCCGGGTGTCTTCACATCAGCTTCCCTCTGAGCATATCTGTTTCTCTGTCCATGTCTGTCTTTCTGGCCAAATTCCCCCCATTTGTAAGGACACTGGTTATATTGAATGGGGCTTTCCAGGTAACACTAGTGGTTTCCAGGTAACACACCTGCCAATGCAGGAGACGTGAGAGATGTGGGTTCAATCCCTGGGTCAGGAAGATCCCCTGGAGAAGGAAATGGCAACTGTTTCCAGTATTCTTGCCTGGAGAATCCCATGGACAGAGGAGCCTGGCAGGCTATAGTCCATAGGATCGCAAAAAGTCAAACACGATGAAGTGACTTAGCACAGCACGTAGCACATACATAGGGTCCACCCCAACGACCTTATTTTANCCAGTATTCTTGCCTGGAGAATCCCATGGACAGAGGAGCCTGGCAGGCTATAGTCCATAGGATCGCAAAAAGTCAAACACGATGAAGTGACTTAGCACAGCACGTAGCACATACATAGGGTCCACCCCAACGACCTTATTTTAGCTTGTTTACTTCTGTCAAGACTCTATTTCCAGGTCAGAATGCATTTTGAGGCACAGAGGGTTAGGACCTCAACACAATTTAGCTCATAACATCTCTTAAATGCGATTGTTATTTACTATTCAAGTGGAGCTATCAAGTGAGCAGTTAGATAAATGGATATATTGTCCATTTGGCTTTCATCCAATCTTTCTGTGTATAAAGTAGCGGAACACCAAGCATTGTCAGGTAGATTATTCTGCATTTGAATTTTGTTTTGGTCTAGATTTTCAAATGAGAAGCCCTGTTGACATATATTATTAAAATATTTTGAAAAAGTGTGACATCAATTATATGTATATCATCATACAGGGAAAGAGGATGGGCTGGTTTAAAGTGAAGAAAAACTTACATCCCGGGCAACAGGAAGTGAGAAAAGTTCCTATCTCCTGGCTTCTATTTTCTTCATTAAGTACATTTACCTCTTGGCACTGCTAGATACTGACTGAGCAAAAATTTTCCTTAAGAGTTTCCAAGTGCATAGCATTAAGCAACACAGTTTTATGGCATCAAAAAACCCTGGAGAACCATATTCTGATGTATGGAAAATACATCTGTGCCCATTTTATTAATGAATGTGTGTGTAAATTTTGTTTTAGATCTTGGAAACATTCATTCTTTTGTTCATACTTTTCATTAAAAAATATTTTTTAACTTCTATTGTGTCTGAGCCACTAGATGCTGGATTTCAGCAAGGAATAAGATAAATTAGGTGAGACTATACAGGGGTTTGCAGGCAGTTAAATAATGTGATAAGTACCATCTTGTGGTTAAGACCACACTCGGGCACACAGACAGGGCACCTAATAGTTTGAGGAGGGGGGGTGGCAATATGGGGAGGGGTTTTTTGGAGGAAGAGACTTAGGAAATAAGGTACAAATGCCACAAGTGTAATACTAATAATGTTTAAATTATATTCTCTATTTTAGTGCTGCGATAGTATTTTCCACACTTAAACTTCTCCAGGATTCAAAACTTTTTAAAAAAAAGGTAGTAGAAGATGGCTCAGAGAATTGCACCTCTCCAGAGAGTTATGTATGTATGAATTTAATGTTTATCCTTATAATACTTATTATGGAATAATTATTGACATACTAGGATATTGTCTCTGGAGAAGGCAATGGCACCCCACTCCAGTACTCTTGCCTGGAAAATCCCATGGACGGAGGAGCCTGGTGGGCTGCAGTCCATGGGGTCATGAAGAGTCGGACACGACTGAGCGACTTCACTTTGACTTTTCACTTTCATGCATTGGAGAAGGGAACGGCAACCCACTCCAGTACTCTTGCCTAGAGAATCCCAGGGATGGGGGAGCCTGGTGGGCTGCCATCTATGGGGTCACACAGAGTCGGACACGACTGAAGTGACTTAGCAGCAGCAGCAGCAGCAGGACATTGTCTCATTATTTAAATGAAACAAAGGGGTAAAGTTCTGAAAACATTGAGTTCAGAATAAAAAGATCTGTGTTTAAGTCCCATGTTGATGCTATTTATTAGTCAATGTACCTTGGGCAAGTTCCTTAAAATTTTTTTAAAGAGCTTTGTAATCTCATTTAGGAACTTATGGAATTGGATGTAATAGTGACTGAAGTCCCACCAGATATATCGTTCTAGTCTTCTAGTCTGGTGTCACCAGTAAATGAAGTTGTTTCACAGTACCTGGTCTTCATTTCACTTTTGATTATATTTCTTCTTTAGCATTACCAGTGTGACACGTGTGCTGTTTCCCATATTGAATTTCTCACAATTAGATTCTTCTGCACTTCAGCTCTCAAATCTATATGGCAACTGGTGTCTCACATTCTTTGAAATTTTATGGACTTCAATTAGACCAAATAATTTAATAATACAGGGTTGTTTAGGATTAAAATATAAAGATTCAGTACACTAAACCCTTGCTCATTTTAAAATGAATAAAGCTTAAGCTTTACTAATAAAATTGCTACCATTTAAGTCTTTACAAAATAAAACTAATTGACTCATTTCTTGCTATATTAAAAGCAATATATATGCTAAAAAGCAATCTGATTCTGAAAATTTACTTAGAGTGGTGGTTGTCAATTGGGGGCGATTTTGCCTCCCAGGGGATATTTGCAGTGCCTAGAGACATTTCGGTTGTTCTAACTAGAGGCAGTGCTACTGACATCTACTGGGTAGAAGCCAGGGATATTGCTCAACATCCTGTAACACACAGGACATTTCCCCCACAACAAGTGGCCCAAAATGTCAGTCATGCTGAGGTTGAGAAGCCCTGATTTAGATTAAGCATGACTTGGCTTTCGATAGTAACAGGCGTGTAGGAGATAAAGGTACATAGATAGGTTTTTTTTTTTTTGTTCCCTGTCAATCTAATCTAAGTAGCAGACCCCTCATTCTAATCATGATCCTCTTCCTGGTTCTCTGTTCCCTTCTTACTTTGGTCCTAGGAACAACTCACCCTCTCCTCCTCTGCACCTCATCTGTCAGTCACTTTAGCCCCATCAAGTCCAGGTCACAGCTCCTTGATAACAGATGTTGCTGACCAGAGATGGTGGTCAGAGATTCATAGCAGGAAATTCCTAGACCAAAAAGGCATTGTTCTAGATGAAGTGTCTGAGATTGATAGCTCTGGAAGGGTTCCTTTGTCACCTCCCTCCCATCGGTCACTTCCTTTGTAAAGTGAAACAAGGATAGTAAGTCATAAAATATGTTCGAGATGTGAGCAGCACCTAGCAGTTAAGACTGTGGGCTCTAAATTCAGAAAGTCACAAGTGTGACTCCTAACCTCTGCCAGAATACGATGGGGCAAATAGTTAGCCTCCCTAGGCTTCACTTCTCAAATCTGAAAAACAGAATAAATAACCGCTCTTTGGCTTGTCAGGAGGATTAAGTGAGATAATATGTATAAAGCATGTAGTACAGCCCCTGGCACATAATAAGCACTCAATAATTAGCCAGTATTATTGTTTTTCAGCCTTTAAAATGATGGTCACAAAATATTTGAAGGTATGGAAACTGTTGATACAGTTTGCAATGAAAAATTTAGATGGTAAATCTAGTTTTCAACAGCGGGTACACAGAGAAAACGAAAGCACTTAAATGAGGATCAGTGTTAACAATGATTTTACTTGTTTTTTTTGTATATCTTTTATGTTTTATAGAATGTTAAAGAATAATTTCTAAAATTAAAAATTTAATGCTATTAAATGGTATCAATGCTTCCCTTAACTTATATTTAACACTAGGCTAGAACCTGGACATTTTTAAGTGGAAAGATAATCATCATTTTGATATTGTTTAGGCGACTGAAAATAAAGACGACAATTTTTTAGATCCTATTTCCCTAAATTCTCGAGAATATTTCAACATTCATCTGTGGTTGAGGTGCCGCTTAGCCTTGGTGACTGCATTTGTTGCCCAGATTCGTGGCATTGGAATCGTGAAAGGTACAAATATCCTGTCTCTTCAATCAAAGCTTTCATAAAATTTAATTTTATTTAGGTAACAGAGGTTTTGTTGGGATGTATTTTATTATAACATTAACATTTTATAACTTCTTAGCTTGCTCTGTTTCCAAAATTTTAAAAATTGAGATATTAAATGAGGATAATCATTTTCAGCAGTCCCTTGTATCACTGAAAATGGCATATATGTTACTGATGTATGCATTGAAGGCAATGAGATTTCAGAATACTAGTGCACAAGCCTTCCTGTCATCTAGGAAGGCAGTCTGGTGCAGGGGTCCAGAGAGCAGTTTCTGGAGCCACCCTACCTTGAGTTCAAATACTCTATCCACCACTTCTTTGCTGTGTAATCTTGGCCAAAACACTTAATCCCCCCGTGCCCCAGTTTTCTACTCTGTAAAATAGAAATAGGGTGTCTACTTCATAGGATTATTTCCAGAATAAAAAGGTTAAATTTCTAAGGTTCTTAGATTACAACCTGGCACATAAAAATATTAGTGCTGGCAGTGGTTAATAGTTATCTGTATGTGAACCTATCTATTTACCCATCTCCCAAATTAAATTATTTCATGCAATACCATTATTACTTTTGCAGCATTTGAATACTCTAAAGTACTTCCCCCCAAATTACGTTTATTTTCAATATTTTATGTAGTTTTGTTTTCCATCTTTGCATCTTTCTTTTCTTCTATTTTATACAATATTCCTGTGACAAATTTTGAGGATATTATGCTTATACAGTTTCTTCCTTTCTTGGTGCATTTTAAGTAACTGCATTTGTTTATTTTAGAAAATGATATAACAGATTACGTGAGCCTTATCAATGAAGTGTGTGTGGAGGCAAAAGCTGCAGGTGACAGGGAGCTACAGGCTGAATTCTTGATGCAAGCTGTAATTATCGGCTTACAAGAAAAGCATTTAAAGGCAGACATCATAAAAAGCCTTCAGGTAGGAAGGCAGTCTTATTCACGTTGATATTTACCGAAGGATTCTGGTTAGAATAAAAGGAAAGAGTTTAAATTTCCATTAGTTACTGCTTATATAGCAGTCAATATGGCCAGCTCTTGTTTCAGTGAATTGTAAATGGTACTATCAGACATAATAATTTTATTTTAATAGGAGATAATACAGTTGCTTGAAGGGCATGACTTTATTTCTCCTCGATCTCATTTAACCCTGGTGAGAAGCATGCTTTTGCTGGATGATTTAACAAAAGCTGAGAAATTCAAGGAAACTCCTTCTTCGAAAATAGAAAAATTGTATTTATTGACTCAGTCTCACAACATTCTTATAGAACAGGTGAGAAAGCTTTACTGTCCAAAAGATTTAAAAACTTACTCTTCTTTTTCTTATTGCAGACCACATTAGCTAATTACTTATTATAATGTTTCTTTTACAGATGATAACTTTTGGAGAAACAATTGAATTGCCTTCATCAAACACTGACTATGCAAGTCCATTACTGCCTTTGAAAAATATTTATCTTCCTCATGTCATGTTATTGGCCAAAACAAAAATGAGAATTGGTAAGGACACTTAAACATATATTCAAGACACTCATGAAAAAGTTTAATTTATTTTCAAACAGGCTATCTTGAGAGTGCATTTAATTTGGGGCAATATTTATGAATACCCAGATTCCATTTATTTAAAAAATAGTTGAAAAAATTATTATTAGTGCCATGTTATTCCTTGCACACAAAGGCATTTAATTAAATAGCTGGTTATACAAAGCTGTTTACACAGTGTAATCCTTTAGTTGAAAAGTAGTTTGTATGAAAAGATACTTGATAGTGGAAATGTTAGAAAGCAGTTATCTACTCAGTTCTCCCTTTTGCTGATGAAGGAACAGACATCTGATCACCTACCATGTGCCAGCCTCCATGTGAGGTCCTGGGATGCTACTGGAGATGAAAACAGATGTAGTTCCTGCTCTTAACCTTGGAGATAGAGATGAACAAGTAAACAAATCATATACATGAATATTATTTATCATATTATAAATATTGTATAAAACATTTTAATATTTATTCAATATTTATACATTTTTATATTTAGAAAATTTAATATAATACATATTTTATAGAAATCTGTATTTGATAACAACTATATAGGAAATCTGCAATGATATAGAAAGCTTAAACATGATGATGAATTATGTTTATGTATATAATTGTAATTACTGTTACAAAAGATGTGGATAAGGTCTGTTGATAAAGAATAGCAAAGGAAGGGGTGTCTATTTAAGTACTGAATAGAATAATTGGGAAAGGCCTCTTTGGGGAGGTGGTACTTAACTCTGGACTGTCACTATTATGCATATGCATAGTGGAGTCATGCATAGTGGAGGCAGAGCGAGCAGTGAGTTGTAGGTTCTGAGGTCAGGACACACTTGATATATTCCAGAACTGTAAGGAGACCATTACAACCAGAGCAGAGTTGGACAGGGGCAGCCTAATGGGAGGAGGTGATCAGGGAGCAGTTTATGTTTTAAAGGATTACCCTGGCTGTTGAGTGAAGAATAGACTGGAGGATAGCCTGAAGCCAACCAAGAGAGGACCTGATTGTAGAAGGTAGACCAATATGCCAGAGGTATATGTGTGTGTGCTCAGTTGTGTATGACTTTTTGTGGCCCCAATGGACTGTAGCCTGCCAGGCTCCTCTGTCCATGGAATTCTCCAGGCAAGAGTACTGGAGTGGAGTGCCATTTCCTTCTCCAGGGGATCTTCCTGATCCAGGGATCGAATCAGCATCTCTTACATTTCCTGCATTGGCAGGCAGATTGTTTACCATATAACTCCTAGGAAACCAGTATTGCTACCCTTTACAGGAGCTCCACAGACACTGTTGACCCAAAGCTATGTATGTACCTCTAGCTCCAAGGCTCTTGTCTGTCTCAGAGGGCTGAAAATCTTGTAACAGCTCTCTCTGTTCTAACTTATATTAATCATGCCTTTAAAAAAAACAAACAAACAAAAAAAACACTTATATCTGGGGCTTTCCCAGTGGCTTAGTGGTAAAGAATCCACCTGCCAATGCACAGGTTCAACCCCTGATCTGGAAAGATCCCACAAGCCACCAAGCAACTAAACCCATGCACCACAACTACTGAGCCTGTGCTCTGGAGCCTGGAGCTGCACCTGCTGAATTCCACCTGCCCCGGAGCCTATGCTCTCCAGCAAGAGAAGTCACCACAGTGAGAAGCCCCTGAAGTGCAAGGGGCTAGGGGTAGCCCCTACTTAGCACATCTAGAGAAAAGTCAGTGCAGCAACAAAGACGAAAGACAGCCAAAAATAGATACATAAACAAAATCATTTTTAAAATGTATTCCTGATGCTTTGACATCCGGCATCTTTCTAACCAGGGAGGGACTTCCCCTCTCAGGGTTAGCCAGTTCTTAGAGATTAGTTAACCACTTTCCTGTGATGGTGACTTTTATATGCAAACCAGCTTTTCCAGAGCCCACACTCAGAACCTTTACTGAGCTTGCTGGGTTTTTACCCTTGGGGCCAATATTTCTCTGCCCTAATCACCCCAGAGACAAATATACACTACTAGCAGAGACCACTGAAATTATATAAACTAGTCAATCCTAAACCTTGGTCTGCTTACACTACCCACCCACTCCTTTCCACAAAAAAACACAATAAAGACTCTTGCCCACATTTTCTCCTTGCCCCTTCTGTTACCCTGTCCAAGCTCGCTCTTCTTGCCACACAACAGGCCAATATATCAGAGACGAGGTGTTGAGGCAAGGAATATGACTGTAATCAAAAACCCATCCGACCAAGAAGATGGCAGACTAATGTCCCAAAATAGCCATCTTATCGGGATCTGGATGCCAGTATCCTTTATAGAACACAGAGCAGGGGAGGGTGAGGAATTAAAGTGAAAAGGCCTTTAATCTTGCAAATATCTCCTGGAATGGCCAGCCTCACAGAGTATGTGTATTAATTTCTACCTTTCTGTAGCCATCCACAGGTGGATAGGACCAGGATGTCTCCCTGAACAAAGGCACTTTGGCTTAACATTCAGACAGAGGAGTGGTGTTCCCTGAGACAGGCCATTATGTATAGACACTATCCTTTTAATACACAAAAACAATAGGAAGTAAAGATTAAAATCAAAGAAACAGATCCAACAGGAGTAAGATTTTGTTCTTTCCTATAACACTTTACCTCCTGACTGACCCTCATGCTTCTTTGTGGTGCCCTGCATGGAATGTGTGTCCCCCTCCTCTTGAGAACTTTGAACAAAAAGAAGCCAGTCTTTTCAGTGGCAATCATCTCCTGACCTGTTGACCTTGTCATACCTGAATAACAACCAAACCGACATTTTGAAACATTACCCCTCGCCTCCTGGGCCCCACTTACCTCCCATTCAAGCTGGTGATTGGACTAGAGTTGGGGAGGGAGGGCAACAGAAGTGTGTTCAAACTGCCCAGAATCTTTTCCCCTTGTTCCCCTTCTTCTCCTCCTCATCATGATTATTTTTATTTTATGATTATCATCATCATTTATGATTTTTATTGCTGTAGGGAAATCAATTCACCCCTGTTATTAATGTTTCCTTATTTATGAAATTAGGCTAGCCTAGCTGACCTGCAGACTTCCTATCCTGTTCACTGATCCCATGAGAGCTATTTTCCTACATTTTTAGCCCACAGTTTATATTATCAATATATTTGATTTCTGTAAGAACTTAAAGTGCAGATTGTGTTAAATTGTGCAGATTGTGTTAAATGTATTCTCTGCTCTCCCGCTGTCACGCGAGTGTATGTTCCTCGATTCTTTGTCTCGTCACAACAAAGATCTGGAGTGACGGACATTAAAGCCCCCTCGGCGTGTCACAGCTCTCAGGTCTTGGACAGACCACGTTATAGCTCTCAGGTCTCAAATGGACCATGTTATAGCTCTTAGACAAATCAGTGTTACAGCTCAGTGTTACAGCTCTATTTTATTTAGAAGATAGCAGGAAAATCCATCTTCGAGGCGACTCCCGTACACCTAGATTTCTGTCCTCCTCTTCTCACGGGGTCCCACGCCCCGCCCCCCCAGTCTCAACCCCTCTCTCTCTCTCTCTCTCTCGTGGCTCTGGCTCCTCTATTTATATGTTTATCTCTTCCTGGGCCTGTCCTATGTAAATTGGGCCAGCCAGGAGTGTTTGTTTTACCTGAGGTCCTCACTCTGGTCCTGGGACCTTCTTTTGTTTCATTTTTGTGGGCTTTTCCCTTCCTTGTCTGTAGCCACCGCCATTTTGGACTCCTTTTCCCTGTTCTACCTACCTAACACCGCCTTACTAATCTTGAAGATGTGTCACCACTCAGTGGCAATATGACTGCTGTTTTTTAGACTCACTTGAAGCNGCTTTTCCCTTCCTTGTCTGTAGCCACCGCCATTTTGGACTCCTTTTCCCTGTTCTACCTACCTAACACCGCCTTACTAATCTTGAAGATGTGTCACCACTCAGTGGCAATATGACTGCTGTTTTTTAGACTCACTTGAAGCAGAACAGCTTGGTTTATGTTATATTAAATACCAACTTAAAGAACAAAAACCAAAAGCAGCTCTTCTGTCAAAATAACGTCAGCTTCACAACATCTTTTTCACAGAGTTGATGTTTATTGCAAAAAGGTGTGCTTCAATATTATGAAGCATAAAATTCCTCTGATTTGATGTTTCTCTACAGTTTTTCTTTACAGTGATAGTATAGATTGCATTGCAAGAACAGAGGCACTTAGGTTATTTTTTTTTCTTTGTGAAAACCTCTTGCAGAGAAAGACATTTTGAGATTATTTTTCTAAAACAACAAAAAGATAAGTATCATGATTATTCAAGATTATTTTTCCCATTAATGATTGAACCTAGAGCTTCCTTATTAGTTGAAGAAGTAGATTACTGATTGAAGAAAAGTTCGAGAATGATGCTGGGGAGTGGGAATATAACTGGGAGCCATCATCTTTGCCTTCAGTGGATCTGTTATCTAGTTAGAGAGAGAGAAAGAAAAGTCAATTTCTGTAACAATTCTTTTTCTAGTTTTAACAAAAACAGAAAACAAGTACTATTATTATATGTCAGTAATTATTTATAGTACTATAGTACACATTATACATGTATATAAGTGCCTCAATGACATGAAGAGACTTGATATTTTTGTTTTATGTTAATAAACAGTTATAGTATACTTTGAAACAATAAGCAAGACATGTAATGGGAGAGGTATTGAGATGTGAGGTGGTACAGGACAAATGCTATTAGCATATCCTTCTTGCCTGCCATCTAATCATTGTTGGTGATTATTGGGGTTTAAGAGCATGGCCTCTGCAGAAAGAATTCTGGCCCAATTCCCTCCAGGAAATCATTTCACTTCTCTGTGTCTTCAGTTTCCTTTCTCATAAGATGTGGGTAAGAAAAGTACCACTCTCACAGGATGAAGTGAGTGGAATGTGTAACATGTTTAGAAGGGCACCTGGTTTCTTCTTAGAACTTCACAGGTGTCAGCTATTCTCATTGTTCCATGCCTGGCCTCCTTACTCTCTCAGGAAGCCCCAGGAAGCAAGCCTTCAGTTTCCTCATCTCCATTTCTCAGCAAAATGCCTTGTCCAGAGGAAGGGCTATATAACTTCTTCTTGGATAAGAGAGGCGGGTGGGGAGAAAGACCCCTTTTCCACCATCCTTCTACTCAAATAGGTCATTCCTGAGCTACACATTTACAAAAAAAACCCAAAAAACAAAAAAGCCGAGGCTTCTTAAAAACTCTTTGTAGGGCCTGGCATCTTGGATTTCAAATTTTCAGAACTCGAAGTAACCTCAGATAGTTTCCAGTTCTGCTGCCTCAATGCTTAGTGGCATGTTGGGACCTGTTCAAAGGCTCTGGTGACACAGTAACACCAATGACTGGCTTGTACCCAGCATTTCAGCTGGAATCCTACACATTCTGGAATTCTACACTACCTTTATACCTGGCATTGTAGGAACCTTAGTTCTTATTTTCCACTTTTATCTTTCTTATCCAGTGCCTAAGAATTCAGAAAATATTTGTGAAATAAATGTCTGTCTGTCTTTGGGGTGATTAGAGATTAAATCTAATGCCCCTTCAATAATATAATAATCCTTTATTATGTTAAGAGGTGATGGGACCATACCAGAAGTATGATGTGAGGTCTTTGTCCATAATGGGTTTGCAAACAAGTTATAATGAGAAAATATACAATGTGAGGAACTGAATAGAAATTACTGCCTATTAATATATGCAAATTTTATTGGGAGCAACATAAAACTTTATAAAACTTCCAGGTGTTTCACTACTAACAAACTTATCTCTTGAACCCAGAAGTTATGTAGAGCATTATGAACTTTTAGAATGGAAAAAGACTCAAGAGATTATCCTTCATCTTAAAAATGAGAAAAATGTTGAAATTTATCAGAGATCAAGTTTCAAAAGTCTATTTTTTATAGTTCTTTGAAATATTTGGGTACTGAGTTTCCTTTAAGTGTTTCTTCAGTGCTAAAAACTAAAGACACCTAGAATTCTGTTCTTTTTTTTGACCTTGCTAAGGGCTTGTGGGAGCTCATTTCCTGACCAGGGATTGAACCCGGGGCACAGCAGTAAAGCCTGGAATCTTAACCACTAGGCTGCCAGGGACCCTCCTCCCCTCACACACCCAGACTTCTTAGTTGCACCTACTGTGAGAGGAGTCTGTTAACTGGGAGGTGGGGTATGAATGGGCATGTGTGTGCTGTCGCTTCACTCATGTCCGACTCTCAGCAACCACATGGACCTTAATCTGCCAGGCTTCTCTGTTCATGGGATTCTCCAGGCAAGAATACTGGAGTGGGTTGCCATGCCCTCCTCCAGGGGATCTTCCTGACCCAGGGATCGAACTGGCATCTCCTGCATTGCAGGCGGGTTCTTTACACTAGCACCACCTGCAAAGCCCTTGTTATGAACACTGTGTATATTTCCCCCTCTTCATCTAACGTCTTNGGCAAGAATACTGGAGTGGGTTGCCATGCCCTCCTCCAGGGGATCTTCCTGACCCAGGGATCGAACTGGCATCTCCTGCATTGCAGGCGGGTTCTTTACACTAGCACCACCTGCAAAGCCCTTGTTATGAACACTGTGTATATTTCCCCCTCTTCATCTAACGTCTTTCTTTTAGGACATACAGTGGCCAAGCAAGTATATTATACCAGTAAAAAGAAGGATTCTTCAAAGTGGTTACCTGCCCTTCATTTTTTTGAAATAGCTTTGAAGCTCGCTAGGACATCAGGAACAGAAGAACATGAGGTGGAAGCTGAAATCTTTTTTCAGAAAGGTAAGATGTATTTGGAGTCACAACTATGATAAAGTTTGGCAAAATTTTTTTCCTATTAACGAAAGGCTTCTTAAAAATCTGGTCACTGATTACACAAAATATTGATTTTACAAAGGGTGTGGTGTTGACAAACACTTTGATGTCTCTGCCAAACTCAGTTTTGAGTAAAGTGAGCATGCTTATATTAAGTTTACATCTAGAAAGGGAAAAAAGACTCCCATTTTCATTTCTTTTATAATTATGACTGGCTTTCCTTATGCAAATTTTCACATTTGACACAAAAACCTCATTATCAGCCATTTAGCTATGAAAATGTTACTTAAATAATGCTTAGAAGGTATTTTTAATGCATAATTTCATTACTTAGCTAAAATAGCCAGTTTCTGTAAAAGCTACCTATCCTTTTAAATAGCTATAGCATATCTATACTTATAACTTATAATACACATTTGCATAATGCGTTCATATAGCTTTGTTGTGGCCATTTTAGCCCTGAGAAAAGTGATGATGACAATTGGTATAATTTATTAGACACGACTGAGTGACTTCACTTTCACTTTTTACTTTTATGCATTGGAGAAGGAAATGGCAACCCACTCCAGTGTTCTTGCCAGGAGAATCACAGAAATGGGGGTGGGATCCCTGGTGGGCTGCCATCTATGGGGTTGCACAAAGTCAGACATGACTGGAGTGACTTAGCAGCAGCAGCAGCAGCATTGAACATCTACTAGGTACAAAGCACTGTAATCAGTGTTTTACATCTCATATTGTCAGTTCCTACAATAACACTACAAGGTAGGCATGATCAATCCTGGTTGGCAGATGAGGGGAGTCTGGGTAAATAACCATCTGTAAGTCAAGAGCTACTAAATGCCCAGATGTGAACTTCACATGAGGTGGCTCTATGCTCTATCCACATGTTGCATGGAAACTGTCAATGCTTTTCACACTGATTATGAGATTTCTCCTTCCAGTCCTGGCTATAGAAGTAGCATTCCAACGCCCGGCATTTGAAGGCTGCAGCTTACCAAAAGGGAGGCAGATCTGTGTGCACACGAGAGCATTTTCATCATCTGTGTTGGTTTTCCAGTGTTTGCTGTTTTTCTAGGATTTGTTTCTAGCAAAGGTGTTTCCTATGATGCCTGCAGTGACTGAGGAAAGAAGAAAATAGATGTTGATTAAAGAAATGCACTGCAGGAGGAAGTGAGAGCACAAAGTAAGGAAATGGAAGGAAAACAGGATGATAACACTTGTGTCTGAACAGTGAAAGGAGGCAGGGGAACCTCGAGGTGCCCAGGGAAGGAAGCAGCAGTTCTTTCCCCACTGGCGTACCTTCCAGCAGGAAACAAGAGATGGGCAAGCAAGGAGAGCACATACAGTTTTCCAAGTTTCCAGCATAAAATATTTGTTCTGAAGTCCTAAATGACAGAAAAAAGAAAGTCCATCTTTGTATATCCTTTTTCTCTTTCAGGCAAAATAGAATGTCAAATATTGATGGAAGAGAAACCTCCAACTATGCAACTTGAAAGTCTGTTTGAAGCTATACAGCTAAGCTTGAGACATGATCAAAATTCAGGGTAAAAAAAAAAATGGACCTTTCCATTATCACAATATGCATTTGGGCTTGAGCCCCATGTTCTGGATGTGTGCTGAAATGACTGGGACACTCTATTCTCATGGCAGGGCTAGTTTGGGGTATCCATTGTCCAACTGGTTCACTGGCTTCCTCAAGCTTGTTGCTTTTGGCTCTGCACCAAGGCTTTATTCTCAGTGACAGTTGATGACAACAGTTAGCCTGGTGACATACTGGACTGTAAATCACTTCTGGGCTATACTCAGCTTGATCTCCTGTTAGTCCCAGGATACAGGAATTTCCACCAGATATGAAATTGTATCGAGAAGGGATTTGTGCCATGTGGGTTCAAGTGCCAAGGCTGGCCGACTCAACTCTGTATAATTGACTTAATGCACTGATTTAAATGACCCTGTCCAACAGGTATGATAGTGAACACACAGCCCTCACCCACACCAACTCATGGCTTTCAGCATAACTCTGTGTGTCTCTTTAGAATCTAATCAGTGTAGGAGGATAGAGACAGAGACCTGGTTTTCCAGGCTTGACTATCACTTCTGTAGTGCCTTGTGTGCTGGAATATTCCAGAATGGTCTTGATGCTGGACTCCTTGCAGTCATGGCAGGAGGACATCACAGGACAAGGAAGAACACACAGCTGTCTTTAAGAGCTTCTGATTTCAATAGGGAGGAAGATGCCAGTGTTTAAGCCACAGGTGCTTAAACATGTGAAAAAAGGGTCAGTTTGGAACAGATGCTAGTTTTGCCTGTTTTTACTTTCGCTTGCTCAGAAATTGTTGTCACATGATGCAAAATGATGCTTATGAGTAGTAAGGCTATGTAATAAGTACAATGTTTTATTGTTTTAGGTTGATAAGAGACTCCTACCTTGAAATAGCCTTATTATTTTTACACATGAGGAAGTCAAAGAGCAAACTTCCAGTGTCACCATTGACGACTATTAAGGTAATAAATGATTTTATTAGAAATATAAAGTATTAAATGTAAGGTATATTGCCTTTGAGCTTGCTTATTTTGCTACCTCTGTGCTATGGATATAAAGAGACATTTTTCTTTGTGACTTGCAGGAATTAATTCATTATTTTAAGCTCATACTCATATTTAGATACCTCTTTGGACATTGTTACATAAAATTCTGGAAATGGATTTCATTTGGAGATTTTTGCCTGTTAAAATATTATCCATGAAATGTCAATCAGTCAGTTCAGTTGCTCAGTCGTGTCTGACTCTTTGCGACCCCATGAATCACAGCACTCCAGGCCTCCCTGTCCATCACCAACGCCCGGAGTTCACTCAGATTCACGTCCATCGAGCCAGTGATGCCATCCANAAGCTTATAGGACACACAGCTAATACTCTTTTGGGCAGTATATTTTTTTAGTTGGAAGGCTCTATTGGACCACTGCTTCTCTGTATTCAGTTAATATTCAAGTTTCAGTCTTCCAAAAGGTAGTTTACAAGTTTTTGAGTCTTCTAAGAATATGTCTATGGAAACCCACATGCAATATGAGAACCACCTGTATGTCACATATCTGCCTTGTACTGAATCTGTCTCTTATACACATCTAGATGTGTATAAGAGACAGGTATTGGAGTTTCAGCCTCGGCATCAGTCCTTCCAATGAACACCCAGGACTGGTCTCCTTTAGGATGGACTGGTTGGATCTCCTTGCAGTCCAAGGGACTCTCAAGAGTCTTCTCCAACACCACAGTTCAAAAGCAGCAATTCTTCGACACTCAGCTTTCTTCATGGTCCAACTTCCACATCCATACATGACCACTGGAAAAGCCATAACCTTGACTAGATGGACCTTTGTTGGCAAAGTAATATCTCTGCTTTTGAATATGCTATCTAGGTTGGTCATAACTTTCCTTCCAAGGAGTAAGTGTCTTTTAATTCCATGGCTGAAATCACCGTCTGCAGTGAATTTGGAGCCCCCCAAAACAAGTCTGACACTGTTTCCACTGTTTCCCCATCTATTTCCCATGAAGTGATGGGACCAGATGCCATGATCTTAGTTTTCTGAATGTTGAGCTTCAAGCCAACTTTTTCACTCTCCTCTTTCACTTTCATCAAGAGGCTTTTTAGTTCCTCTTCACTTTCTGCTATAAGAGTGGTGTCATCTGCATATCTGAGGTTATTGATAATTTCTCCTGGCAATCTTGATTCCAGCTTGTGCTTCTTCCAGCCTAGCATTTCTCATGATGTACTCCATGAAATGTAGGTGCATATAAATATGCTCAGTCATTAGGACTGATCAGGTGTTTGCAGGAAATGACATATTGCTTAAGCTGATAGACAAGTATGGTTTTCATTACTGATGTAGCTGGCAAACAGATCATCCTTTGATGAGAAAAGTCATTCATTCATTTATCACATATCTATTGAGCGTGTCCTGTAACTCAGAACCTATTCTGGATAAAGCGGAGTCCAGGACAGTCTCAGTGTTGTTCCCACGCACTTACCCTTCAGTGGTGGGAGACAGGTAATAAACCTGTAAGGAAAAAAGGTGGGAGGAGTGAGGGAGGAAGCAGGGAAGGAAGGCTTGGGGGTGTTTTAGGGGATGAAGTTTAGGGTTAAGAAATAACTTGAGTTGGTGGGATTGTGAATGACTGCAGTGGAAAGAGGTGAAAAGTAAGATTTGATCATTTGGGAGGGAGCCCTGCAGGGTGGCAAAAGCATACACTCCATCAAGCAGCTCTTCCCAATAAGGGGCAAAAACGTCTCCAGGGATCCTGTGATCCTGTTGAGGTCAGAGGTTCAGCCTTTCTCAGGAGCTCCCGGAAATTCCAGTGCTGCTGGTCTGTGGGCCACACCTGAGTACCCAGGATTCAGACAGGGAGATTTTCTTTCTTTATTAAAAAAAATTAATTTATTTACTTTAATTGTAGGCTAATTACAATATGATAGTGGGTTTTGCCATAGATTGACATGAATCAGTCGCAGGGGCTAATGTGTTCTCCATCCAGAACCCCACTCCCACCTCCCTCCCCATCCTACCCCCCAGGGTTATCCTAGTGCACCAGCCCTGAGCACCCCAGACAGGGAGATTTTCTAGGTGGGAAGTTGGGTGGGAAACTTTGTTTTAATTTTTTTTTTGAAAACTTGGTTTCTATTTTTTAAAAAATACTATCTAATTGTTTATTCTTTAGATTTCAGTAGGCTTTATATATTTCATTCTCATTAAATAATCCTCTGACCCACCACAAAAACCTCTCTAGAAAATTTTGATGTAAAATCTCTAATCTTTGAGACAACATAAACATGATTTAAATCCTGTAGACAAATAGGCTTTTAGTCAGTTAGAACAACTTAAATGGTTGCTGCCTTAGGTGGGTAACAGCTTTTTTTTTTTCATCAAAATAATTACATAGAAAACTTACTTTTGTGATATGATACACATCTTTACATCCAATAAGAGAAAACAGAAATCTTTGTTTCCATGGCAATTTGCAATGCAAATTAATAAGATGCTAGGATAAAAAATATATCACCTTTTGGGCCTTCTCTAGGGAGCTGTTTATAATTAGGAGCTTAAACAAATAAGATTTGAGTGAAAGAATAGTATAACTCCAGTGACTGAACAGCAATAACAAACTCAATATGAGCATTATTTTCTGTATATCTTGACACAGCATAAATATTTTAGCAAGACATACAATTATTAGATATATAGGAAATAGTCAAAAACAACAAAAATTCATCTAGGTATATTCAGACCATTGAAATAGAACATTTAAAATGTGTCCTAGTAAAGACAATTGCTGTATAAATGCTGAAAAGAAAGCATTATTGCTTCACTTATATGGAGAATCTGGAATATAGTGACTGTCACCCTGGTTTGGGTTGGAATCCTAGCTTCATGACACACTATTAATACCAATGGGACCGAAGCTTTTCTAACCCAAGTTTCCTCATCTGTGAAATGAAGGTGAGGATGCTTACCCCTTAGAGTAGCTAGTAAAATTAAGTAAAATAAAAGACTTGGCACATAATAAATATCCAAAAGAAAACCCAAAAAGAGATGAGGGGATGATCCTTTATCATTATGTAACTCTGACTGGATTCCAGCATTGTATCTGTCTGAAGTATTTTGTACATAGTAGGTATCCAATAGTTATTTGTTAGTTGAACTATTTATTGAACATTCATTCATGTATTCATTCAGTCAAACACTTATTGAGTGCTTAATGTATGCCAAGCATGTTACTCTCTTCCCCTAAGAAGCACAGAGGAACAAAGGAAAGAAATAATTGTATTGTGATGTGAAGGTGAAGGTGAAGTCGCTCAGTCGTGTCCGACCCTTTGCGACCCCATGGACTGTAACCTACTAGGCTTCTCCGTCCATGGGATTCTCCAGGCAAGAATACTGGAGTGGATTGCCATTTCCTTCTCCAGGGGATCTTCCCGACCCAGGGATCGAACCCAGGTCTCCCACTTTGGAGGCAGACGCTTTAACCGCTGAGCCACCAGGGAAATCGGAGAAGGCAATGGTACCCCACTCCAGTACTCTTGCCTGGAAAATCCCATAGATGGAGGAGCCTGGTAGGCTGCAGTCCATGGGGTCGCTGAGGGTCGGACACGACTGAGCGACTTCACTTTCACTTTTCACTTTCACGCATTGGAGAAGGCAATGGCAACCCACTCCAGTGTTCTTGCCTGGAGAATCCCAGGGGCGGGGGAGCCTGGTGAGCTGCCGTCTATGGGGTCGCACAGAGTCGGACACGACTAAAGCGACTTAGCAGCAGCAGCAGCAGCAGCAGAGGACTATAATAAGATAGGGCAAGTAGGGAAGTGTAGCAAAGTGGCTAATTCTGCTTTAGGGGAGTGTAAGAGAAAGCTTTACAGATGAGATGAGTTTTGGAGGATAAGTAGAAGTTTTCCAAGGAATTGAGAGAAAAAATAGTCCAAAGAGAGAGATTATCAAACACATGTTTGGAAAATAGATTTATTGAAGCATAAATTATATCTGTGAAATTAAGCTATTTTAAGAGTGCAATTCATAGATGTTTAATAACTTTACATGTTGTGTAGCTATCATCACCATCCAGTTTCAGAACATTTCCCTCATCTTCAAAAGATCCCAAGTGCCCATTTGCTATCATTCCCATTTCTACCTCTAGTCCCAGGTAACCATTAGTCTGTTTTCTGTCTCTGTAGATTTGTCTTTTCTGTATAGTTCACTTAAATGGAATCATACAGTATGTAATCTTTCATGCCTGCTTCTTTCACCTGGCATTATGTTCTTGAGGTTCACCCATGTTGTACCATGTAACAATATTTGTGCCTTTTACTTCTGAGTAGTATTCCTTTATATAGTTTTATTACCTTTTCTTGATTCATTCAGCTGGAGCTGGATATATGAATTGTTACCACTTTTGGCAATTATGAATGATGCTGCTTTGAATATTCATATATAGATTTAAATACTTTAAGCTTTATTTTTAACTGGAAGCTAGTAGAAGGCAGTGGCATCTCACTCCAGTACTCTTGCCTGGAAAATTCCGTGGATGGAGGAGCCTGGTGGGCTGCAGTCCATGGGGTTGCTAAGAGTCAGACACGACTAAGCAACTTCACTTTCACGCATTGGAGAAGGAAATGGCAACCCACTCCAGGTTCTTGCCTGGAGAATCCCAGGGACGGGGGACCCTGGTGGGCTCCCGTCTATGGGGTCGCACAGAGTCGAACACGACTGAGGCGACTTAGTAGCAGCAGCAGTTGCTTTACAATATTGTGTTGGCTTCTGCCATACAACGTGAATCAGCCATAAGTATACATATGTCCCCTCCCTCCCCCCAACCCCTACCCACACCCGCCCATCTAGGTTGTCACAGAGTACCACATCGAGCTTCCTGTGTTATACAGTAACCTCCTCTGAGCTGTTCGTTTTACATATGGTAATGTGTCTGTTTCAGTGCTACTCTCTCAATTCCGTATACAGATTTTTTATGTGAACGTGTTTTCAGTTCCTTTGGGTGTATGCCTAAGAATGGAATTTCTGGGTCATACTTCAGCCCTGTTTAGCCTGCTGATGATCTGTTACATTGTTTTCCTAAGTGCTGTACCATTGTGTACCAGCAGTGCATGAGGGTTTCAGTTTCTCCACATTCTTGCAAACAGTTGTTATTATTTATCTTTTTTATTGTAGCCATCCTAGTGGGTATTTCATTAGTATTTTGATTTGCATATCCCTAATGGCCATTTGTATATCTTCTTTAGGACAATATCTAGTCAAATCTTTTGCCCATAAACTAAATTGAGTTATCTTTTTATCACTGAGTTATAAGACTTTTAAAACATATGTATTCTAGATATATGTCCCTTGTCAGATATATAATTTATAGATTTTTTTCCAGCTGATGGCTTGTCTTCTCATGCAATTAATGGTATCTTTAGAAACAAGAGTCTTTACTTTTAATGAGGTACAGTTTATCTTTTTTTTAAAAAATATTTTGTGGTTTTAGTACCACCTTACCTAACCCCAGATATTGAAGACTTTCTCCTATGTTTTCTTCTAAAAGTTTTTTAGCTTTAATGCTTAAGTCCATCATGGTATATTATGAATCAAGTTTTGTGTAAAGTGTGAGGTAAGGCTCTAAATTCATATTTTTGCACATAGATATTAATTTGTTTGAGCATCACTTGTTGTAAAGACTATCTTTTCTTTATTGAATTGCCTTGGCTCCTTTGTAAAAAAATTTATTGCTCAAAAGTCTAAATATTTATTCCTAGACGTCCAATTCTATCCCATTGATTTATGATTCTATCTTTATGTGAGTATCCACTGTCTTGATTACTGTATGGCTTGTAGTAAGTTTTTTGAGATTGGAAAGTATTTGTCCTCCAATTCTGCTCTTCCTTTTCAAAACTATTTTCACTTTGATTCTTTTGCATTTTATTATTCATTTTAGAATCTGCTGGTCAGTTTCTGCCAAAACACAGAATTTTGGTACAGATTATGTTGAATCTAGAGGTAGCTTGTGGATATTTGGCATGTTGACAATTTTGAATCCTCAATTCATGTATACGAACTCTCTTCATTTATTTAGATATTAATTTTTCTTGATAATTTTTTTTACTTTTCAGTATGCACATTTTATACATTTTTGTTAAAATTATTTCTATCATGAATGGGTATTTTCTTAATTTCATTTTCAGATTGTTCATTGCTGATACAATTGATTTATGAATATTGAGTTTTGTATCCTGTGACCTTGCTAAGCACATTTATTAATTCTAGAGGGGTGTGTGTGTGTGTGTGTGTGTGTATGTGTATCTTGGGATTTTCTACATACAGGATCATGTTCCTTGCAAACAACTTAACTTCATTTCCTATTCTAGATGCATTTGAAAATTTTTCTTACCTGTTTATATAGGCTAGTATCCCATATGCAGTGTTGAACACCTCCCATGTAAAAAAATGTCCATCATATTTTTTTTCCTGTTTTCATTCTGAGCTCAAGTTTGACCTCAATAAAGCCTTCCTCTCAATTCAAAATGAGATTTCTTTTTTGAATGTCTGTGTCACTAATTGTTTTTACAACATAGTTACTTAATGTTATTCTGTATTCAGTGCCTACTAGCCTTGTGTCAAGAATTAAATAGGTAAATTGCCCAAGGTTACAGTCAGTAAGCTGGCACCGGCTGCCCCAGAGCCTAAGCAGTGTTATTACAGCTAGTAAGGATGGTCTTCATGTTTGGGACAGGGCTACATTGCTTAGATTTTAGACTCCCCAGGGACTGATCTCTCCAGGTATCACCTGCTTAACACTCGATCTAGTCACATTTGTGCATTGTATTTCCTGCTCTGGCATCAGCTTTACTCATTGCTTTTCCTTTTGTTTGGGAGTCTTATTGCCAGAAGTAAAAAAGGTATTTTTGTTATTGCTTATTTTATCATTGAAGATCTGAAAAATCAGGTAAAATATGAACATCAACAAATTAGAATAAGCCATCTAATTGAATAGTTTTTCCAGATTAGTTGAATCTTTATGTATTTCCTGCTCTGGCATCAGCTTTACTCATTGCTTTTCCTTTTGTTTGGGAGTCTTATTGCCAGAAGTAAAAAAGGTATTTTTGTTATTGCTTATTTTATCATTGAAGATCTGAAAAATCAGGTAAAATATGAACATCAACAAATTAGAATAAGCCATCTAATTGAATAGTTTTTCCAGATTAGTTGAATCTTTAAATTTGACTATTAATACTTTAAAAATGTAAAACAGACAGCTAGTATGTTGCTGGCAAGGTTTCTGTTTACTTCAGTATTATTAACTTTTTTATATTTAAAAACTGAACACACATGCCACACACACACACCCTCACATTGCACGTATCTCCGTTCATTGTCACTTTTTGCTGTTCTGTAGAACTTCATGATTACAGTCATCCTTTTAACTGTTCTGTAGTTCGAAAGCTGATGGCAAACACCTATCAAAAATCTTTAAGTAGTATTCCTGTTTCTGACATCTTTACACACAATATATATTCAATTTATAGATCCTCTATTAAAATGGTAAATAATACTTAAAATCCCATTTCTGTTTATTTTATTGATATTCAAATAGTGTAAGTTCATCTAGAAAATCACCCAAAAATTTAAATGTAATTAAATTACCCATAAAACCTGAACTCGAGTATATATGTATATATATATATATATATATAATATGTATATATATATATATAAAATATGTATATATATATAAAATATGTATATATATATGTGTGTGTGTATATATATATATATTTTTTAAATTGACTACTTTCTAGGAATGAAGTCCAGAATTCTATTAGAAAATCAAAGGCCATTTTTCTTTGTTGTTGATTCTATAACAGTAGGCACACGTGTAAGCTGGAATTATTGAGGACAAGTCCACACTACGGTCTTTGACACTGGCACAACTTTACAGAAAAAAAATGTAGATGGTGAAACATAGATGAGCTGCACTATTTATTCTGTGTCCAAACAAAAGTCACATTGTTTTAATCATGGTAGGGGATTCAAACAGAGAATAACATACGTACTTTGGAGTACTAACATTTCAAAATGCCATTTCTACCCAGCTGGCTTTGACTCACCCACCCACCTACACATAATTGTTTTATATTTCAAAATTCATGCAACTTTTATTCTTTTAGCATAACATTAAAAAAATCTTTCCTGCAGCTGGTTTATATTTTATCATAGGTCGGTTATTTTGTTCTTTTATTTGTTGCTAGTGATCATCATTTCTCAATAATGTCAAAATCTCCCCAACCACCCCCCACTCCAGCAATTTCTCAGTGCTTATGCCTTCCCGACAAGCAGTATCTGTTTCTCTCTGCTTTTTCCCCCTCTCCCACACTGCCCTTTCCCTCCTCTGCTTCAGAATTCCTGGGAGAGGTTACACAGCCATGTCTGGTATTGCAGGATTGAGAGAAACAACTCAGCCCTACTGTGCAGCTCTGGTTCAGGACCAAGGACAGCACCTCCTGCTACAGACACACCCTACTTCTAGTTTCCTATGAAGATAGGTCCCACTATTTTTACACATATTCATGCTTTTCATAGTGATTTCATAAAATATTCTCTGACTACCAGAGCTTCCACATTTTTGAAACCATAGGGTAGAAAGGTCTCTCCTTTATTGGCTGAAAATGCCTATAATATTCATAGTTTCCATTTAAGGAACACTTGCTAAGTATATACCATACATGATCTCAATAAATCCTTACAATGCTTTGAAATCAGTGCCATTATACCCATCTTTCAAACATGGAAAGTATGACACACAGTGTAAATAATGTGCCCTCTTCAGGTCAGTTTATTTGCTCAGTCGTGTCTGACTCTTAACAACCCATGGACTGCAGCACGCCAGGCTTCCCTGTCCATCACCAATTCCCAGAGCTTGCTCAAACTCATGTCAAAAAAATAAATAATGGGATCATACTTTGCCTGCTATTTTGTAACCTACACTTTTCTTTTGCTAATATGATTAGGATATCTTTTCATGTTGATAGATGCATGTACATTATTATTCTTAATGGCTACACAGTGTTACAGTAAAATCTCATCAGAAGATTAGAAAATCTATCATTAAGCTTTATGATATCTTTATGTCTTTATCATAAAATATTTGCCATATTTTGTAGGCTCTTCCCAGAAGGCGTAGTTCTATTAAAGAACCAATAGTAAATAAACATGAAATGTACAGTTTATTTGCCTGGATTGCAATAAGAGCTGCTGCACAGGTTGGTGTGATTTTTATTTAATTCTCCTCTTTACTGTCACATCTGTTAAGGGAACACAATCTATTTATTCTAGAGAAAGAAAAATTTCACATTCTTTGAGATTTGTGTCAATGATATTTCTTTGGGGTGATTAGAAGTGCTCTTTATATGTGTAGTGTTTTTAATCTCTATTAGCCAGAACTTGGTTTCGTTTGTTTCAACTTTTCTTTAATGAAAGTATTGGCAGATACACATGTGCACATATTTTGGGAAATATCTGTCACAGCTAGGTGAGGGAGCCTATTCAGAGTGACTTATTTATTGATTAAATTGTCAACAATCATGATTTGTTTCACTATGATACATAGTACATGCAGGGGATCACATACTGTTTTTCAGATTGTCTTTACTTTTCCTCCAATGTATACCAAATATTATGAATTTGCTCTTTCACATTCTTCACCTAATGGATATCTATGAATCAAAAAGCTTGCATTTATGAATTCTAATTATGCATTAATTTTAGGTCAGTGAGGCTGTGCTGGCAATTAATCTACTTATTGGAAAGAAGAATGCTAGAACTGATAAAGTTAGCCAAGGAGCATTATCAAATATCCCAGAATTTGCTTCCATGGATCTTTTGTCTTCATACACAGATTATTTGCTTGGTATGTTTGGATGTTGGGCATTTTATATACATATAATGTATAATCAAGTTTCAAAGATTTAATTCTAGAGATTTGTTGGGTTTTAACTTTAAAACAACAGTGGTTTGGGAAACCTCTAAGACCCTGAAAGGGAAAATCTTAGGGTCTAGCTGCTAAAACATAGGGGCCCCCACTTGCTGTATGTACGTATATGTTATTCCATTCACTACTGCATTTCAGGTGCAGGGTGTGTGGGGAAAAAGTGATATTTCCTGATGGCCTGTTTATTCTAGTTCACACATTTGAAATGAAACTTTGTGGGATTATTTATGTGAGAGACCTTTTCTGAGCCTCTGAAATGTGTGCCTACTCTTACACTCTGATTTAGCTCCCTGTTTCTTTTCTTAGTTCTTTTGTATTTGTGTATGTGTGTGTGTGTGTGTGTGCTTGTGCATGTTTATACTTTTTCTCTTATTTTTCTCTTGCTATCATCAGCTTCCTGAGGGCAGGGAAGTTAGCTATTTGATTTGCGAAGGGCGCTCCTTAGAGACATTGGAGACAATGGGAACAAGAGACAAGAAGAGACAGTGGAAACAGTGAGACACTTGTTTTTCTTGGGCTCCAAGATCACAGCAGATGGTGGCTGCAGTTATGAAATCAAACAAAAGATGCTGTCTCCTTGGAAGAAAAGCTATGACTGACCTAGTAGCATACTGAAAAGCAGAGCCAGTGCCTTGCCGACAAAGGTTTATCTAATCAAAGCTATGGTTTTTTCCAGTAGTCATGTATAGATTTGAGAGTTGGACCATGAAAAAAGCTGAGTCCTGAAGAATTGATGCTTTTGAACTGTGATGTTGGAGAAAACCCTTGAGAGTCCCCTGGACTCCAAGGAGATCCAGCCAGTCCATCCTAAAGGAAATCTGTTCTGATTATTCATTGGAAGGACTGATGCTGAAGCTGAAACTCCAGTACTTTGGCCACCTGATGCAAAGAACTGACTCATTTGAAAAGATCCTGATGCTGGGAAAGATTGAAGGCAGGAGAGAAGGGGACATCTCATCCAACCATTAGATGGTTGGATGGTATCACTGACTTGATCGACATGAATCTGAGCAAGCTCTGGGAGTTGGTGATGGACAGGGAAGCCTGGGGTGCTGCAGTCCATCAGGTTGCAAAGAGTTGGGCATGAATGAGCATGAGCACACACCACAGGAAATCACATATTACTTATACATAGCAAGGATTGACATTAATATTTGTTAAATGAATGAATGAAAAGTTAGTAGAATTTAAACTTAACCTTACTATATTTTTTAAAGTTTGTAACTCTGCTGTTGGTTACAGTAAACTATATTATAAATCTGTAAGTCATACCAGCAATAACATAAATATTGAACAGTCACTTTATGTTTTTGCCCATTCATTCATTCATTCAAAAAATATTGAGTGCTGTTTTGTGGTAAGCACTTGGATAGGTCCTAAGAAGCAAGGTACTGGAATTTTACTTCCAGAAGGATATTTTAGTAACAACAGTATCTAATTTTGTTTGGCATTGGGTGAGCATTGAGCCAAAGGGGATAAAAAGTGTTAACTTTAACCTGATGGGGTGAGGTAGTCTTCCTAAAGCCTCTGAAATCACTCTGGTAGGCCAGAGCTTACTGCTGAAGGGTTGAGTCAACCTTAGCTGAAGAGTTTGTGTCTGAAATCATGTCCTTCTTTGGCTCTCTCTTTCCTGAAGAATAGGTGGCCCAGACTATTTTCCAAACTAAAATGGTTTGCTCTGAGGTGAAACCATCAGATGGATTTTTTTAATGCTAAGGTATCGTCTTATTTTTATTTCCTGGTGGGATTTTGCTTCATCAGACTTTTGGTCCATGACCTGGATTTCAGACAGGGTGCATGGTTTTCCTTAGAGACCCCAAAGGTAGGCTCTCGGGGGACAAAGCAGGGCAGTATGGCAGCAGGGTCTGGTCACTGCTTTTTTCTCCTGACACGGCTTGGCGACTTAGTTCTCCCTGCTTCAGAATGCCAGGAAGGCAGTCCTCTTAGAAACACACATTATTGTTTTGCCACAGAGGGAATGCAGTGTTAATAATGAAGAGGTTTCAGCTTATACCACAATCCTGTCAAACCATTGAATTTCTCTCAGCCACATTGTCCTTAATCTGTTGACTGAGTGAATTAGATTTATTTATGAAGAAGACTGAAATCCTAATTTTAAGACTGCGATTCCATCTACCAACATGGCTATTTCTTTTTCACAGTAGCCCCTTATTGCCTCAGGTAGATCTGGTCTACTCTATCCTGCTCTGTTTTCTCATGCTTTAAGTTTTTAGGACAGAGATAACAAATAAGTTAGATCTGAAATTCTGTGTTAATCAGTTATTGCCACAGTTGCAGTGTATACCCAACAACCCTAAAACTCAGTGGCAAGAACGACATGACTTCTTTCTTTCACTTGTCTCCTGTGTTCTGCATCAGGCTGCAGGCCAAGTTCTGGTGCACTTCACGTTCATTTGTTATGAGACCCAGGGTAAAAAGGCTTGGAGGCTGCTTTTCTCCTGGTACAACCCAGAGCACAAGACCAAGCCCAAGCACAGAAGCACACTCAGGACCTCTCTTCACATTACATCCAATTAGCCACAGCAAGTCCTATGGCCAAGTACAGTGTCAGTGGGGCATGGAATTAGACTCTGCCTACAGAGGAAGGAAGAGGGGTGTGAATGTCTGTGGGATGATAATCCAAACTACTGGGCTTCCCAGGTGGCGCTGGTGGTAAAGGATCTGCCTGCCAGTGCAGGAGACATAAGAGACATGGGTTTGATCCTGGATTGAGAAGATCCCCTAGAGGAGGGCATGGAAACCCACTCCAGTATTCTTGCCTGGAGAGGGACAGAGGAGCCTGGCAGCCTACAGTCTATGGAGTCTCAAAGAGTTGGACACTACTGAATGACTGAGTGCACACACGCATAACCCACACTATGGCTCAGTTCAGTTCAGTCGCTCAGTTGTGTCTGACTCTTTGCGACACCATGGACTGCATCACATCAGGCCTCCCTGTCCATCACCTCTCCCGGAGTTTACTCAAACTCATGTTCACTGAGTCAGTGATGCCACGCAACCATCTCACCCTCTGACATCCTCTTCTCCTCCCACCTTCAATCTTTTCCAGCATCAGGGTCTTTCAATGAGCCAGTTCTTTGCATCAGGCAGCCAAAGTATTGGAGTTTCTTCTTCAGCATCAGTCCTTCCAATGAATATTCAGGACTGATTTCCTTTAGGGTGGACTGGTTGGATCTCAGCTGGTAGCTACCTGAGAAGAACTCTGAACTGCTGCATGGAAGGACTGGAAAAAATGCTGTGGTGATCAGTTAGGTGTCACGCATGGGCCCACACAGTGGGGAATGGCCTCTCCTAACCAGATGATCTTAGCTGATCCAACTGGGCTAATAGTCTTCATCTCAACGGTGCCTAATACTAGAATTTATGCTTTACTTTTCTGTTTCAGTGGTTTTGGTAGCATCTTCCACTTTTCAGTTTCCATTTTGTACCCATTAACACTCCTTTACTGTTGTACAAAGATATAATTTGAAATGACCTGATTTTTAAAAATATATTTTACATTTTAAATTACTTTTTGGCTGTGGTGGGTCTTCGTTGCTACACAAGGGCTTTCTCTAGTGCAGCAAGCAGGGGGTTGCTCTTCGTTGTGGGACATGGCTTTCTTCTTGCAGTGGCTTCTCTGATTGCAGAGTGTAGGCTCCAGGTGCATGGGCGTCAGTAGTTGCAGCGTGCGGGCTCAGTAGCTGTGTACAGGCTTGCTTGCTCGGCAGCACGTGGGATCTCCCCAGACCAGGGATTGCAAGGTGGATTCTTAATCACTGGACCACCAGGGAAGCCCTGAAATGACCACATTTTTTAAGCCCAATTCATTTTGTATTTTGCCTTAAGAATAATAATTTTGCTCTCCAGTATTCTTCTAGCAATCTGATCATAAATTACTGTTACAGTTTCCCTCACTTCAGTATTTGGCTTAGAAGGAAATATTGAATCCCCAACTGATTGCTTCAAATACCCAGATGGCAGTGAGGTTCATATTATAATGAATTACTAAAGGGCAACAACAACAAATAAAAATTGTTTGATTTTCCTTGTGTTAGCATTCATTAGCATCCAGGAGAAAACCTCTTCACTCATCTTACCTTCACTAGCATTGATCTGTACATAATGTGGTAAAGGATATTCATTGTTATTGTGTGTAGAGCACTGTACAGCTATTTCTGTCCAGAGGGAAGGAGGGAGAAGTCAAGAACACACCAAGGAGTAGGTCTTGCCACCCATAAACTTCTAATCTTTAGCAATCATAGCAGGCATCCACTTTGAAATGATATAAATGCATTTTTTAAGAGGATCATATTTTAAGCTAAAGTTGGACATAGGCTGGGTGGGCATTTGAGTTTATTAAGAACATTTTTTATTTTTTCTGGAAGAAGTACATGTGAGGCAGATACAAATGGACTAGAGGCATGGATACCAGGTAGAAGGGAAGCTTATTTTCTCAGCACTCTGAGCAGTTGACAGTCAGAGAAGCATGGTGACAGAATAGACCAGTCATGTGTGGAGGATGGAATAGAGATCATCTTGCCAGAACCAGAGAGCAATTGTATGATGTCTATAGAACAGTAAGAGAATTGAGTGATGTAGCCAGCCCAATTTACTGAGGTTTCTTTTACATTGTCTTGTAGGAATACAGACCCTGAAATGATGCTACTGGCAACATAGGACCATATTTAGATTGAATGCAAAAAACACCTACTCAATATCTACTTTGGGCCCCGTTATATTCAAATATATTCCATCTTTTTGTCTTGATTTTCTTGCAGCCATAATAAAAGATTCTGCTAGGATTAAAAATTATTAAATTCTGTAATATGTTTTGAATTAAAAGTGATATTCAGAGTCAGTGGTCCTGGATGCAGCCTCTCACAACTAAATACACTTGATATACAGAAAAATATAAATATGTGTCATGCCAAAAATGAATGTTGATGAACCTACTGTCAGAACATAAAGAGAAATCTATGGAGCAGAACCAAGAATCAACTAATCCTTAGTATTAATACATGCTTTGCCTCTTGAGATGGAGAAAAGCTTCCATCCTGGAAAAAATGCGATTTGTCTTTCCTGTTCTGCCTTGTCCCTGGCTCAGAGATATGGGTCAATGCCAACTAAAAACTGGGATGTCATTCCTCTACTGCTATCCTGTTTTCTATTCCTCCGAGACACAAATTTCCCATACTGGTGGGAAGCTAGAAGGACACATTATATCTTCAAATCCCAAATAATTATACCATGTACAGGTGAGAATGGAGATAAAGTATTCATGCTAGCAACACTGATTATGTACGTACATGCATGTGTGTGCTCACGTGCTGCTGCACCAATTCAAATTGTCAACAATTCAGACAATGAGGGTATAATGAGAATTATCCTCAGTGAAGCAGAGGCCCCAGATCAGTGTAACCAGGCGGTCCTGGCTGGAGGTGGTAGAAACCATTGCAAAGGGATGCTTCTCAATGCAGGGTGTAAGGGACACTCCCTCCAAAATATTCTTCTAAAGATAAACTTACAGTAGGCACAGATAATACGTGGACAAATTTTGGCCTCATTTTTGGATTGTAAAGACAAAATAATTGTAAACAGAAAAAGCAAATTTTATACAAATGAACAAAAACTAAATTGGTCTTATTTTTTCTCTGTGACATTAAAGACTACATAACATTGGCCACATAAATGTAGAGGTTCTTTTTTGCTTCTAATTTAGCTCAGTTTTTTGCACAGGTGATTGATTCTCAAGAATCATAATTCAGAATTCATAGAAGGGTATGGAGAGACTGTCTCCCTTCCATCTTCTCTGCAAGTGATTGAGTTCTCTTCCCCAGAGGTAAACAGTGCGGTCAGAATGCATGTGCGTGTGCTAGGTTGCTTCAGTAGTGTCCAGCTCTTGGCAACTATATGGATTGTAGCCCACCAGGCTCCTCTGTCCAGGGGATTCTCCAGGCAAGAAGACTGGAGTGAGTTGTCAGGCCTTCTTGTAGGGGGTATCCCCGACCCAGGAATCGAACCATGGGGTGGCTTCCTTACCAACTGATCTACCAGGGAACCGCTAGTACCATGTCAGTGCCCTGTTCCTCCTATAACAAACAGCCACAAATTCAGTGACTTAAAGCAACGCAGTGTATTATCTTACAGTGCTGGTGTTCTGAAGCCCAACATAGGCCTTATTGGGCTAAAATTAAGGTGTCAGCAGGTTACTTTCCTCTGGAGGCATTAAGGGAGAATGTTTCCTTACTTACAGTCTCAGATTATGGTCAAGACCTAACTATGGCATAAATCCAAAAGTATCAAAGACATGGTTAATAGTTTATACTACTTAGAAATGAAAAGTTTCTTCATGGCACACAATTACCAGAAAGAGGGTTAAATAACACATGATAACTGAAAAGATGTATTTGCAAATAATATCACAGTTAAAGGGTTTATTTCTATAATAAAGAGCTTCCTTGTGTGTGTGTGTGTGTGTGTGTGTGTGTGTGTATTCACTCATGTCTGACTCTGTGACCTGGTGGGCTGTAGTCAAGCAAGCTCCTCTGTCCATAGAATTCTCCAAGCAAGAATACTGGAGTGGGTTTGCCATCTCCTCCTCCAGGAGCTCTTCCTGGCTCCAGGATCAAACTCCTGTCTCCTACATTGCAGGTGGATTCTTTACCACTGAGCCACTAGGGAAGCCCAATAAAGAGCTTTGTACAAGTATTTAAAGAAAAGACATGGACCTTTTACTAGTTAATGGAAATCTATTTGGGATACATAAAAAATAACAAATGGATACAATTTTAGTTTTTCCAAATGGCTATCCTATTTCTGTATTTTTTTCTAATTTCTATTGATCTGTCTATTTAGGATTCAATACCACACTATTTTAATTATTATAGCCTTATAATATATTTAGTATCTATTAGAGTAAATCCTCTGGAGAAGGAAATGGCAACCCACTCCAGTATTCTTGCCTGGAGAATCCCATGGACAGAGGAGCCTGGCTGGCTATAGTCCACGGGGTCGCAAAGAGTCGGACACGACTGAGCGACTTCACTTCACTTCACTTAGAGTAAATCCTCACTTATTACTCTTTCTTTTCAAAACTGTATTTCTTTTATGGCTTTTTTTTTCTACTTTGGGAACAAATTGTCTAGTTTAAGAAAGTTCTCTCATAATTTTATTGAAGTTGCATTACCTTTATATTTTATCCTAGAAATAACATGTTTTTATTCTGTTGAGTCACTTTAACCAAGAATATTGTATATCTTATATTTTTAGTTCATTTTCATGCCTTTAAAAAAAAAATCAGTACCTTAGGTGTGTTTTAACATTTTCTTTAAGTAGATCTTGTATGCTTCTTGTTAGACTTATTTCTCAAATACTTTATCTTAGTAGTAGTATTGCAAAATTTTTTCATTAGCTTTCTGTTGGTTGCTGTTTTTGTGTATAGAGGCTAGTGATAGGTCTGTATTACTTAATTATCTTTAGATATTTTTCCTCACTTTATCCTTCATGAGCAAAGTCTAGTCAGCACATGTCTTCCGTAAAGGGCCAAATAGATATATTTTATGTTTTGTGCTCTCTGTTGCAACTATTCAGCTTTGCTGTGTTAATGTGAAGGAACCATAGACAAAATGTAAATGAGCATGGCTGTATTCCATTCTTAAGGACACTGACATTTGAATTTCATATAACTTTCACATATCACAAAACATTATTTTAATTTTTTCAAACACTTAAAAATATAAAAACCATTCTTAGCTTATGGGTCATACATAAACATGCATTGACCTAATTTGGCCCATAGACTAGAGTTTCTCCTTATAGGTCTAATTAATTCTAATTAGTGCCATCAAATTAATCCTTATATTTGTTCGTTTCCTTTTTTTTTTTTGTAACACAAATAATGCTGCCGTGAGTATCTTGTGCAAGACTCCTGGTACATGTATCTGAGTATGTGCATTAAAAATTTTATTAGCCTCTGCCCAGGAATTTGCTCTCACAAGTAGTATATGGGAATTATGCTATCTTCACATTTATTGCTTTCAGATTTTAGTTTCTGTTAATTGCTGAGGAATGTGAAATGGTATTTCATCTTAATTTATCTGATTTTTAATGATGCTAAAATTTTTGGCCATTTGGTTTTCCTTTTCTACAAGTTGCCGGTTGAAATTCTTTGTCCATGTTTCTGTTGTACTATCTGACTTTTTCTTATTGATTACATAGTAGAGAGAAGATAATTTATGTGTTTTTAAACATGTTTTCTCAGTCCATGGTTTGTTATTTATGATTTGTGTCTTTTGTGATACAAATTTTTTTTAATTGAATGCAATCCTAAATGTCAATATTTCCTTTATAAGTTGTACTTTTCTTTTTTCACATAGGGTTATTTTTCAAGGAAAACATAATATTTATATTCTAATTTTCTTTTTTTACACTTTCAGATAACTACCAAGTTGTCTTCCAAACTGGCTGTACATTTTCTTACCTTAGTGAAGAGATACATGAGGATGTAGATTCTCAGAAAAAAAACCCAATTAAAGTGGATATTACATGGATTCTTCTGCTGCGCTACTATATTCACCTACAAAGAATTAATAATATGAGCAAATTGCTAGGTAGGCCTTTGAGAGAACATATTCCTTTCCAGTCATTAAGCCATGTTTTTTACTTAGAACTATAAAATACGTTTGACATCTTTCTGAGTGAACTCTCATCAGAAGATGGAAATTTCTGGGGTTCTTTGCCTGATATACAGGGACCTTTGAAAAGCACAGAATTTCAATGTATTTAAAAACATCCTTAGAAGGAGGCATCCAAAGACTTCCCCCAAGACTACTGAAGTGCCATGTGGCTCAAAACAGTTAAGAATCAGAGTGACCCCAATGTGATAGCTTATAAAATTAACAAGGTGAAATCTTTGGTGTTAAGGAGAGAAAGAATATCTAGTATTTAAAGAGAAAGACAGGATATTTAACTCTATGAAGTTTTGAGTTTTGTTTGTTGTTGTTTTTATTTTAAAATCATTGGTACTCTCTAAAGAACAGCCAAAAAAAAAAAAAGTTATAATCTAAGTCACATTCTCTCCTCTTGTGGTTTTGTGATGATGTGTTTATCTGTGCTCATGAAATTGGTGAGCCAGTGTTGCTTATGAGGGCAAACAACTGGGAAAGACAGCTTGACTAAAGCAGCACCCAGTGATGGGGAAATGAGCAGGGCAAAGAGGCCAAGTCACAGAGCAGCTCAGCCTGGTTATCAGAGTTAGTGATGGGGGAGGCAAGCACTGGGAAAAGTGGCGGGTAAAAGGTGCATCGTGATAGGTGCACCTATCAGTTCAGTAGCAGAGGAAGTGGATATAACCCAGGACAGGGGGCCCCAGTGATGCCCTCCTGTTATCGATTCAGCTCCCCCTGGATTTACCTGCTGGTATCTCTCGTGTCAGTCGTGCCCCTTTTGCTTCTTTCTGCTCTGAGCTTTCTTGGAAGTGACTGAGGCCCAGCATATAGGCAGGATAGCCTGTAAGTACCAGGGACTGCACACATTTAGGAGTAACCTGCAACTGCTGAGGGAGGGAGCTGGTTGATAGATATTCCAGCATGCCAGTCCCCTGATGGAACACTTTTCCATGTTTTTTCTTAGGAGGTCCTCAGCGGGACTGAGTTCTCCTTGTCCATAGCTGGAGCTCTTTCCTAACTTGCTGTCATTGACTCTTTTCTTTTCTGTCACACATTTCCCATTCTCTCGCTTGAGATCAGTTTTCAAATAAATTACCTGAACCTGAATTTTGCTTTAAGATTTTTTTTTGGCTGGGGATGGGGATCCCCAAATAAGACAGCTAGATTGAATGTTTTGTTTTGTTAAGCTTGAAACCAGAAGTAGGATCACAGGGTTCTGAGGTGTGCTTTCCTTCCTATGACCAGAAGCAATTCTGTTAGTGTATAAGCTTGAAAAATGGAGGAAGGTCATGGGCAGCCACTGGGTGAGGTGAGAATGTCCAGGAAGGAGATTAGCAAGCAAAAGACAGCAATATTGAGACCATTCTGTTATCTAACATGATTCTATAGTAGTTTTTGTTTTTCCTTTAAGCATCTCTGAAGCCAGGATCTGGGATGTCTTTGCCAGATGACACTCTTCTCACTTCTCTTTTTAACTCTGGATTGATTTTGCGCCAAAAAGAAATGCATTTTTTCCTTAAAAGATTTTTACAGCCATATTCTTCATCGTGTATTGATGAATTTCCAAAAGAACTATTTCAAGTCATGGAAAATCCACCTGTTCTAGAAAAAGTCTTATATGATTCAGCAAGCAAGGTAATGTTTAAAACATTATATAATTAAACATTTTTTGGAAGACTTAATCATCCTTTTATTTCCAAAGAAGCATATTAACCTCCATACTGACACAAAGGTTTTTAGTTTCCTCAGAGGTTTTACCTGAGGAAACTTTTACCACAGAGAAAAACCAACCAGACATGGTGGTTTTCTGTTTTCATATGTTCTGTTTTTCTGCTCTTATAAGCCTTCAAAATGTCCCAGACTTTTCTGTATTCATACACATCACAACTTCTCTCAGAGTCATTTTGCCAAGAAGTTATACAAATTTCAATACAATACCCTATAAGGAAACTAGACTGAGAATTTCTCAATCTATACCGAATTTCTGTACCTTTGTTTTACATGTGTAATCTGTACCTTTGTTTTATTTTTAGTAATCATGAGTGTGCTAAGGGTAAATGGCAAGTTTTTAAGTAAATTAAAAGTTTGAAGATTTTTTAGGGGGGAGGGAAAGTGTTATTGAGTTGGATAGACTTCCCCAAAATATGTAATATGGAAACCTCTTTTAAGTTATCTATTGAAGAGATGTAAAAGAGGGTCTTGAACAAGCTACTAGGGTCTTGAATAATAGTAATTTTAAAATAAACTCCCAAAATGAGTGGATTGGAAGATACTGAAAAAGTCTGAAGAGTTTCAGTAAAAATGGAGATTTGTTTCAAATTTGGTATGTTCAGCAAACATATGTTGGATACTGACAATATGCCAGACACTCTTAGGTGGTAGAGAAAGCAGGAGTAGATAAGGCATAGTCTCTGGTGTGGTAGTAGAGAAAGATTGATAGAGTTAGCACAAAACAAAATGGCAGCACCTCACAGATGCTCTTTAAGAAAAACATGGTAAGGTTAATTGCAGAAAGAATATGAAAATCAAAATGTTAGTTCTACTGTCAACAGCACGTAAGGCTGATTGGCAAAGTATAAGTGAAAGGAAGTTATCCGAGAAAGAGATGATGAAACAGCTGAGCTTATGGTCATGAGGAATGGGAATGAAGAGATGGATATAAAAGATGTTGCTTAAGTAAAATTGAAAACAAAACACCTTAGTGGCTCTATGGCAGTGGCAAGAGAAGAAGAGGGAATGAGAAAGGTTTTATCCCATCATTTGGAACCTCTGTCTATGATCCCTAGAGCATGGTAACACCATTAGCAGATACAGTGGGGGTAGAAGGGTGAGAATGTTTGTGGACAAGGCTTGTATGTTCTGCTTTGAAATTATAGTAGAGAACCCAAGAGAACATAGTGTAAAATTTCAATATGTATTTGTGAAATGAATAAATCAAGTCATTTCCATAGAATTCTTTCAAAACTAGGGGGAAAACCCCACTGATTTATCTTGACTTTGGATTTCACCATCTAGCCCTTTAATTTGTACAGTTACACCCATACCAGATGCATTCATGTTTCTGTTGTCAAGTGTCCCAGAGAAGTGACCTGAAAATGTGGCTTGTTCCCAACGTGAACCTTCGCTCATCTTATCCTACTGGAGTATAGTAACCTTGTGTTTAGGGCTTCCCTGATAGCTCAGTTGGTAAAGAATCTGCTTGCAATGCAGGAAACCCCAGTTCAGTTCCTGGGTGGGGATGATTCCTGGAGAAAGGATAGGCTACCCACCCGACTATTCCTGAGCTTCCCTTGTGGCTCAGCTGGTAAAGAATCCGCCTGCAGTGCTGGAGACCTGGGTTCAATCCCAGGGTTGGGAAGATCCCCTGGAGGAGGGAACGGCTACCCACCCCAGTATTCTAGCCTGGAGAATTCCATGGACTGTATAGCCCATGGGGTCATAAAGAGTCAGACATGACTGAGCCGCTGTCTCTTTCACTTTTGACCTTGTGTTTGGGGTAGATAATAAAATTTTTAAAAGATCGTTCTTTGGAACAAGAGAGGAAGGTGATTTTAAAGTGTAGTGGAAAGACCTGAAAGGTTGTTGTTGAATCACGATGCCAGGATTCTTGGCCCCCGGAGGAGAAGAATTCAATCCGGGGCCAGAGACTAGGCTTGATCACTCAGAGCTTTTGTGTAACAAAGTTTTATTAAAGTATAAAGGAGATAGGGAAAGCTTCTGACATAGGCATCAGAAGGGGGCAGGAAGAGTACCCCACTGTTAGTCTTCAGCTGGATGTTATAGAGTCACCAGCAGTCTGTTAATGAAAGAAAGGAATGTCTCAAAACTTAGAATGGCACCAGGCCCCTCACCCATAGAATGTATTTTGGGATAATCTTGGCTCCAAATTCCGCATTCCAAGGCCAAATTTGCCTGTTACTCCAGGTGTTTCTTGACTTCCTACTTTTGCATTCCTGTCCTCTATAATGAAAAGGACATCTTTTTGGGGTGTTAGTTCTAAAAGGTCTTGTAGGTCTTCATAAAACCGTTCAACTTCAGCTTCTTCAGTGTTACTGGTTGGGGCATAGACTTGGATAACTGTGATATTGAATGGTTTGCCTTGGAGATGAACAGAGATCATTCTGTCGTTTTTGAGATTGCATCCAAGTACTGCATTTCGGACTCTTTTGTTGACCATGATGGCTACTCCATTTCTTCTGAGGGATTCCTGCCCACAGTAGTAGATATAATGGTCATCTGAGTTAAATTCACCCATTCCAGTCCATTTTAGTTCGCTGATTCCTAGAATGTTGATGTTCACCCTTGCCATCTCTTGTTTGACCACTTCCAATTTGCCTTGATTCATGGACCTGACATTCCAGGTTCCTATGCAATATTGTTCTTTACAGCATCGGATCTTGCTTCTATCACCAGAGTGTACGTGTTGACCCATAACAAAAACGAAACCGAGGTAGGGAAGTAAGAAAGACCTCAATAAAGAGGTGACTAGAGGTCATCGTATAACCCGTGGATTCGACCTGGGGAGATTCTCTTTTGATATCCTATCATTTATGAACAGTATGCATATTATTTTCTGTGCAAATTGCTTTTCTTTTTAAGTAGTAATATCATGAGGCCTAAACCCTACAATTAAGCTTTCTCATTCTGTGAACTTGAATATCTTGTCCTGAAGACTTCAGTAGAGAAGTCTGAAGCTAATTTTTATTCTTTTTTAAGTTGAAAAAATTTTAATTAGGATATAATTTATTTATCATGTTGTATTAGTTTCAGGCTAACACAACAAAGAAAATTTGCTATACAAATATTAATACATATATCCACTCATTTTTAACCTTTATGGATGCTTGATTATTTTATGTGCTTATGTATTTGGTTGGCCAAAAAGTTAATCTGGGTTTTTCAATGAACATTTTGACCAACCCAATATTTATTTATTTATTTAGTTTGGGTACACTAAGGAAGCTTCTTCTCTTTTTCTTTTATTTGAAACCTAGGAACCGAATCATTTTGGCCTATATTGAATGTTATCAGATGAAGGGCCCCTGTTCAACACGAGCAACACTAAAAAGCATGGGATTATAACATTTTCCTCCATTTTTTATTTCTTCTGCCAGAAACCTGAAGATATCAGCCATCCTGGGTCCTGGTATTAGGAGGAACAGTATTTCTCCAAATTCCTGTTCTTTCTGGACCCTCAGAATGTCAGGATGTGACCTTATTAAGAAATAAGCTGATTTCAGGTGTAGGAAGATGAGATCATACTGGATTAGTGATGGTGAAAGTCACTCAGTGGTGTCCAACTCTTTGAGACCCCATGGACTGTAGCCCACCAGGCTGCTCTGTCCATGGAATTCTCCAGGCAAGGATGCTGGAGTCATTTCCTTTCCCAGGGGGTCTTCCTGACCCAGGGGTCGAGCCCAGGTCCCCTGCACTGCAGGCAGAGTCTTGACCATCTGAGCCACCAGGGAAGCCCATGCTGAAGTAGGGTGACCCTTAATCCAATATGACTGGTGTCTTTGTAAAAAGAGGAGAGGCACAGAGACAAAAACACACAGAGGAGAAACCATGTGAAGACAGAGGAAGAGCAGGGCGGCGCCCCTACAAGCCAAGGAGCCCCGAGGGTGACGGCTAACACCGGAAGCCAAGAGAAAGGCACAGGGCAGAGCCTCCCCAGGCACCTCCAGAAAGGACCCGTTCTGATGACACCTCCATCTGGGACGTGCAGTCTCCAGAACTCTGAGACAATATGTTTCCATGTTCCAGAAAAACATCTACTTTTGCTTTATTGACTATGCCAAAACCTTTGACTGTGTGGATCACTACAATCTGTGGAAAATTCTGAAAGAGATGGGAATACCAGACCACCTGATCTGCCTCTTGAGAAATCTGTATGCAGGTCAGGAAGCAACAGTTAGAACTGGACATGGAACAACAGACTGGTTCCAAAGAGGAAAAGNGTTCCAGAAAAACATCTACTTTTGCTTTATTGACTATGCCAAAACCTTTGACTGTGTGGATCACTACAATCTGTGGAAAATTCTGAAAGAGATGGGAATACCAGACCACCTGATCTGCCTCTTGAGAAATCTGTATGCAGGTCAGGAAGCAACAGTTAGAACTGGACATGGAACAACAGACTGGTTCCAAAGAGGAAAAGGAGTACGTCAAGGCTGGATGTTGTCATATTTAATTTATATGCAGAGTACATCATGTGAAATGGTGGGCTGGATGAAGCACAAGCTGGAATCAAGATCGCCGGGAGAAATATCAATAATCTCATATATATAGATTACACCACTCTTATGGCAGAAAGCGAAGAACTAAAGAGCCTCTTGATGAAAGTGAAAGAGGAGAGTGAAGAAGTGAAAAAGTTGGTTTAAAACTCAACATTCAGAAAACTAAGATTATGGCATCCACTCCCATCACTTCATGGCAAATAGATGGGGAAACAATGGAAAGAGTGAGAGACTTTATTTTGGGGGGCTCAAAAATCATTGCAGATTGTGACTGCAGCCATGAAATTAAAAGATGCTTATTCCTTGGAAGAAAAGCTGTGAACAACCTAGGCAGCCTATTAAAAAGCAGAGACATTACTTTACCAACAAATGTCCATCTAGTCAAACTGTGGTTTTTCTAATAGTCATGTATGAATGTGAGAGTTGGACTATAAAGAAAGCTGAACACTGAAGAACTGATGCTTTTGAACAGTGGTGTTGGAGAAGACTCTTGAGAGTCCCTTGGCCTGCAGGGAGATCCAGCCAGTCCATCCTAAAGGAAATCAGTCCTGAATATTCATTGAAAGGACTGATGCTGAAGCTGAAACTCCAATTCTTTGGCCACTTGATGCAAAGAACCGACTCATTGGAAAAGACCCTGTTGCTGGGAAAGATTGAAGGCAGGAGGAGAAGGGGACGACAGAAGATGAGATGGCTGGATGGCATCAGCGACTCAATGGACATGGGTTTGGGTGGACTCCAGGAGTTGGTGATGGACAGGGAAGCCTGATATGGTGCAGTCCATGGGGTCCCAAAGAGTCAGACACAACTGTACGCCTGAATGGAACTGTTCATGCCATCGGTGTGTGGGACTTTGTTAGAGCAGCCTGAGCAAATGAATACTGTCATGTTACTCCAATTTCAAACACTAGGATTCCCCAGGCTGTGCAGTGATTTCAAAACCGTGCCAGGGCTGGCTTCCCAGGGTCCCTCCACTTTTCAGCTATAGCCTATCAGGCCCCAACCTTAAGTGTCTGGCCATTTGCCAAGGCTCCCACCTTGGCACTCCCTGGCCAGCTGCTCTTAAAGCCCACTTTGGAGAAGTCCTTTTAGATGGATGGGAGCAGACATGCTCTCTGGGTGCCCCCTTCACTCTGGTGCAATTTTCACTACACTCGGCAGGTTTTTGTTTTTAATGTATATTTTGGCTTGGGTTCTAAGTGATTCCATTTTCATGAAAACAGTGTTTCTTTGGGCCCCCTTTCCCCCTCACTGCCTTGTTTTTGGCTTACAGAAAGGAAAAGAAAGAGGCAGCGTTATCTTCATTTTGTCATCTTAAAACTGCCTTCCCATGGCAGATTTTTGAGTGGGAACTTTGTTTTTTTGAAAATCTTTCAAGAAGATCCAGAAGATAGGCATCTTATATCCTTTGTGGGACCTTATTCACTTGGTAAGACTTTAATTAGATTTACAGCAAATGAGCCAAGTTTGTGTGCCCAGAATCTATATCATTTGCCTGGTTTGGGAATGAAAAGATGATTCAGAAATGTGGACAAAAGCATTGTGGAGTCAGGTTCTTGCTGAAGCATAATCTGAGTCCACAAAAAAATACAGATGATACACAGGTGCTGCAAAGTGATTAGCTCTACTTATTGAGCCATAGTTTCTCTGTTTTTTCTCTCTTTTCTAAAACCAGAACCATGGCCCAATCCTCTTAATCAGAAAGTCAGAGGGTCGAAAACCAAATCTGAAAGGAGAAATAATATTTAGCTGGTAGGAAAGCAGAGTACTTGATCCTGGTCCATTCTGACAGATCCCACAAGTCACTGGAAGTATGGAAGTGGAGGAAAAATGATACTGAAAACACAGGGCAAAGTTTCCATTGCTTCACTTTGAACGCTTTCTCCCTTCTGTTGATGACTTACAGTTATTAATAGATAAGTCTTTTAAGTTTGCTAATTGAGGAGCTTTGAATTAATTGACCCATTTCGAAGGCACAGGTTAGGGAAATAATATTTTAGAACAGCTATTCTTGCAATGAATCATGAATCATCCAAAGTACAGCTAAGGTAGAGCAATTGTTTCCAATTATTCACTCCAGTTCTTGGAGTCAAGATAGACCATGTTGAGCTTATTACGTGTTAACATCTCTCCCCAGAACAGCATGTTAAGGCTTTTTTTTTTTTTTTTCTTTCCTTTTTTTACTTGGGTCACCCTTTTCAAGCTATTCCTGAATTCTGCTTTGTCTTGTTTAAACTGATCTGGCTGAAACTGAACTTGGTCCTTAGAATCAAGAGAGCCCTGAACTTTTGCTCTATGTAATGGCATCCCTCTAACATTTCATATTCACTTGAAAGGATTTTGGGGAAGATTATGGAAAATGATTTCCAGTGGAGCATTACTTTTCCTTATCTAAGCTGAATTTCTTTCCTTGGCCATCTTTGTGACTTATTTCTACCTTTCTTACAATTTCTTCTACCCTTGACAGACTGTGTAATTATTTTTTTATCAGCACATTTTGCACTTCCAGGTTGTTAATAAATATATGGAAGGAAATTAGCACTGGAAGATTAACTGTAATCAGATTCTTAAAGCAGTAACTATTAACGTTGTCTAAGGCTGAGAAATGACCATTGGTTTCTGTTCTTTAGTTTCTGTCTCTTAACCAGTTCTAACAACCCATAATGGGATTTCACATCTTTATGTATTCACCAAGTTTCCCCAAAAAAGTCACTAAAATCTTTTGGAAGCCTAAATTTGTTTTATGCACTCATTTTTCCTTTATCTACATTTAAAATAAGACCTTTCAGAACATTCTCTAAGCTAAATAGTAACACTCTCCCCTGTACAAAAATAAGTATGTCTTTATTATAGAAAACTTTCTCTTGCAGGTGCATTACAATATCATAGTTCTTAGCCCGACATTCTTAGCTCCTCTCAAATTGCTGAAGAAGTAAGGCAGAGGGAAGGTATACCTTGTAATGGGTTTCCAAGGGGGTCATGTGTGTATTTCTAAGTCTTAAGCTAGGGAAGGAGAAGGGGGAATTACATTTTCCCCAAAGATATTTAAAGATAAACTCAGCCTAATGCATTTAGAAACTTGGATTTACTATATCTTAAAAAAAAAAAAAAAAAGGAGGTTTCTGGAAAAATTGTATCAGTGTAATTTTGGATTATCCAGCATCAGGTCTGGATATCTTTGTCACTTTTTATGTGAAGACATCCCAAACACGGGTCCCTGGCTTTAGAAAAAGATGTATTTAGGCTGGAAGCAATCTTAGTATGGCTTTATAACAAGTAATACTTCTTTCTAGGCAACCAAATGAATTTGAATTGGAGCCAAAAAGACATTGCCAATGAGTGAGCCACAGAGGGCAGATACAAATGTGTGGCTTGCAGATCCTGGAAGCCTGCAGGAATGGAAACACTGGCTCAGATGAAATAAGAAATCCCTCAGACCTTCTCTTAAGGTGCACCCTTGAATCTCATTTCTCCCTAAGTTTTGGACAATAGGAACTTTCCACACCTCTTATTTAGGGGTCTATCAAGGAAACTCATGCATCCTGATTCCAATTTTCGCCAAGCCACAGAGCCTGACAACACTGCGTATAAAGCCAGTTCTCTTGTTTGTCAGCTGAGTGTAGTTGCCCTGAATCCTTACCCTGGTTTCACTACAGAGCACTAGAGAGCGGACGTGGTCCCCTCTTCTCAGAAGCTGCATGTTTAGGGGCTGTGGGTAGCTTGTTGCTATTCAGTTGCTCAGTCATGTCCAGCTCTTTGTGACCCCATGGACTGCAGCACGCGAGGCCTCTCTGACCTTCACCATCTCCTGGAGTTTGCCCAAACTCATGTCCATTGAGTTGGTGATGCCATCCAACCATCTCACCCTCTGTCGCCCCCTTCTCCTCCTGCCTTCAATCTTTCCCAGCATCACCACACAGTATTCCAGTCTAGGCAGAGGTCACAGCAAGAACAAGCACAGCTGTGTCCGCCTCCCCGCCTCCATTTTCATTCCTCTCATCTATTACAACCTCCCTCTAATATTGCTCTGTATATGCTCATGACTTTCTCTGATGTAAGGCTATGAGAATCATTCATTTTACTTTATTAAGAAAATATAACAGGTTTGGGAAGCCTGGGATACTTATTCTCCAAATCAAGACAGAAATGTAGTGAAGAGTAGGACCATGGCTTCTAAATCCAGGTCTAGCCATCTGCCACGTGAGTCTCCTGGGGTTCCTCAAAAACTCTCTGCCATGTTCCCTATCCTGTGACAGTTCTAGATCTGAAATGATTCAAATTCCATTACAGGATATTGAGGTTTCAGAGAATTTGTTGTTGTTGATCAGTCGCTAAGTTGTGTCCGACTCTTTGCAACCCACCCCTAGACTGCAGCACGCCAGGCTTCTCTGTCCTTCACTGTCTTGCAGAATTTGCTCAGACTCACGTCCACTGAGTCAGTGATGTTATCTAACCATCTCATCCTCTGCTTCCCCCTACTTCTCCTGCTCTCAATCTTGCCCAGCATCAGGGTCTTTTCCAAAGAGTTGGCTCTTGCATCAGGTGGCCAAAGTAAGTTACTAGAAGACTGATATATAGGTTGCAGCGGACTGAATGTTCATGTCTCCCCCAAAGGCATTTGTTGAAGTCTAAATTACTGATGTGATGGAAGTAGGGCCACTGAGAGGTCATTAGACATGGAGGTGGAGCCCTTTTGAGTGGGATTAGCACTGTTATAAGAGGGCTGAGAGACCAGAGCTCCCTCTTTCTGCCATGTGAAAATACAGTGAGAGAATCAGTTCAGTTCAGTTCAGTTCAGTCGCGCAGTCGTGTCTGACTCTTTGCGACCCCATGAATCGCAGCACGCCAGGCCTCCCTGTTCATCACCATCTCTCGGAGTTCACTCAGACTCAGGTCCATCGAGTCCGTGATGCCATCCAGCCATCTCATCCTCAGTCGTCCCGTTCTCCTCTTTCCCCCAATCCCTCCCAGCATCAGAGTCTTTTCCAATGAGTCAACTCTTTACATGAGGTGGCCAAAGTACTGGAGTTTCAGCTTTAGCATCATTCTTTCTAAAGAAATCCCAGAGTTGATCTCCTTCAGAATGGACTGGTTGGATCTCCTTGCAGTCCAAGGGACTCTCAAGAGTCTTCTCCAACACCACACTTCAAAAGCATCAATTCTTCGGCGCTCAGCTTTCTTCACAGTCCAACGTTCACATCCATACATGACCACAGGAAAAAACAGAGCCTTGACTAAACGGACCTTACTCGGCAAAGTAATGTCTCTGCTTTTCAATATACTATCCAGGTTGGTCATAACTTTTCTTCCAAGGAGTAAGTGTCTTCTAATTTCATGGCTGCAGTCACCATCTGCAGTGATTTTGGAGCCCCCCAAAATAAAGTCTGACACCGTTTCCACTGTTTCCCCATCTATTTCCCACGAAGTGATGGGACCGGATGCCATGATCTTCGTTTTCTGAATGTTGAGCTTTAAGCCAACTTTTTCGCTCTCCTCCTTCACTTTCATCAAGAGGCTTTTTAGCTCCTCCTCACTTTCTGCCATAAGGGTGGTGTCATCAGCATATCTGAGGTTATTGATATTTCTCCCGGCAATCTTGATTCCAGCTTGTGTTTCTTCCAGTCCAGCNAATATAATACAGTTTACAACAAATTTTTCATAGGGAGACATTTTTAAGAACCAGTATATCCTTTACTTGTAATATTTGTCTATTTCCTATTGTAATTGGATTATATATTTTCTATTACTAGCAAATGTCTTTAGAAATATAGGTAAATTAGAGTGCCCAATTGGTTTTTCCATTAGTATTCATTATTTTATATAATATTACATATCCTTTTAATTTTCCTTCTTCAACTAAATGTATGCTTTAATCTTTTATCATAAAGAGTACCTCATTTTCCTTGTAAGTGTAATAGTCCTCATTGCTTTCTGGTTCTCTGTTTTTTCACATAGCCTCTTAAAGATGATATGACTAAGATGACTACTCGAGTACTATAGTTAACATAAAGAGATATTATTGATTTGTAAATTGAGGTATTATAATATGTGTGTCCTATTTCTGGCCTCTTTTAATATGGTTTAATGCCTCATTCCATTTTTATTCCCTTTAGGTAGTGAACAAATGTCTTCATTGAATTACACAAAGAGATACATGAATCTTATTCCTGAGAAAATTGCATTTAGTTCAGAGCTCATCAATGCATATGAGTAATCTGAATTTATTTTTCAAATGTTCTTTGCCTTTACATATTTTAAATAGATTTTACCAACCTTTTTGCTTCTTAATTACCTTATATTGTTAGGTGTTTTTGGAATTCAACCAGTTTCCCTAATCTCAAGAAAATTGAAATAAGGGTTTTTTTTTGTTTTTTTTTTTTTGCAAATTTTAAAACTTCACCTTCTTTTCCAGATCATTAACAAAAGTATTGAATAGAAGACACAGTTCTGGATCCTAGACTAACCCTGCTAATTAACCTTTTTGCTTCTTAAGGATTTGGAACTTATTTCCACTCAATTTCTACCACTTAACTTGTTTTTAATGGCTTAGGGCCAACTCCAGCGGGGTAGAGGGCCCTGAGCAAATCATTTTGCCATCTCATTGCTTAACATTTTTATTCACATGAAATCATGTGAAAGTTAACATCAAGGGCATCCTTAAAGTATAAAGCTCCTGGGAGCTGTGTATAAAGAAGACTTGTTTTCAGATAGCAAACCCATTTCCAAATCCTCCTCCAGTTGTTTTTTTTTTTTTTTTTTTTTTTTNATCTTCATTTTAAAAATTCTTTATTCTGTATTGTGTTCTGCCCTACCATTCTGTCCTTCAGGTCATTTATCCATTCCGCCTCAGTTATTCTGCTATTGATTTCTTCTAGTGTATTGTTCACTTGTTTCTTTGTTCTTTAGTTCTTTTAGGTCTTTGATAAACATTTCTTGTATATTTTCCATTCTGTTTCTGAGATCCTGGATACGCTTCACTTATCATTATTCTGAATTCTTTTTCTGAAAGATGGCCTTTATCTCCACTTCATTTGTTTTTCTGGAGTTTTATCTTGTCCCTTCATCTGGAACATAACTCTCTGCTTTTTCATTCTGATTAGCATTCTGTAATGTGGTTTTTGTTCTATCCATTGTGAAATTGTGCTTCTTCTTCTTTTTTCTGCCATCTGGATGAGGCTAAGAGGCTTGTGTAAGCTTCCTGATGGGAGAGACTAGCAGTGGGAAAAACTGAGTTTTGCTCTAGTGGGCAGGGCCATGCTTGGTAGAACTTTAATCCAATTATCCACTGATGAATGAGGTTATTGTTAATTAGTCCCAGTTAGTTATTTGGTCAGGGAGGTAACCCAACCCTTGGGTCTACTTGGGTTCAATGGTAGGGTTAATGGTAACATCCAAGAAGACTTATGCCAAGGGGCACCTTCCAGGACTGTTGCTGCCAGTGTCCTGGTCCCAGTGGCAAGCCACTGCCAACCCACATGTCTACATGAGACCCTCCAACACTGGCAGGTAGTCTCCTAGTTCAGACTCCTGTGGGGTCACTGCTCCTTTCCCCTGGGTCTTGGTGCTCACAGGATTTTGTTTGTGCTCTCCAAGAGTGGAATCTGTTTCCCCCAGTGCTATGGAAGTCCTGTAATTAAATCCCACTGGCCTTCAAAGGCAGATTCCCTGGGGATTCCTTTGAGTGTTCCTTGAAGATCCCTCTGATGGATCTTCAAGCTTGGATGCTTTGATGTGAGACTTAGAAGTTTTACAACAGTGAGAGAATTTCTTTGATATTATACTTCTTGAGACTATTCATTGCTCACCTGGTGGGTATGAGATTTGACTTTATCATGTTTATGCTCCTCCTATGATCATGCTAAGGCTTATTCTTTGTCTTTGGACATGGGGTATGTTTTCTTTGGTAGGTTCAAGGGTCCTCCTGTTGATTGTTTTCTCAACAGCTAGTTGCAAGTTTGGTATTCTCACAGGAGGAGATGATATTAACTTCTTAATAGCATATGACTATTTCTGCTTTATTGACTATGCCAAAGGCTTTGACTGTGTGGACCATAATAAACTGTGGAAAATTCTGAAAGAGATGGGAATACCAGACCACCTGACCTGCCTCTTAAGAAATCTATATGCAAGTCAGGAAGCAACAGTTAGACCTGAACATGGAACAACAGACTTTTTCCAAATAGGAAAAGGAGTATGTCAAGCCTGTATATTGTCACCCTAATTATTTAACTTCTATCCAGAGTACATCATGAGAAATGCTGGGCTGGAAGAAACACAAGCTGGAATCAAAACTGCTGGGAGAAATATCAATAACCTCAGATATGCAGATGACACCACCCTTACGGCAGAAAGTGAAGAGGAACTAAAAAGCCTCTTGATGAAAGTGAAAGTGTAGAATGAAAAAGTTGCTTAAAGCTCAACATTCAGAAAACGAAGATCATGGCATCCGGTCCCATCA
>SJYX01003982.1:0-27931 GCA_006410675.1 Oreotragus oreotragus
AAAAAAAAAAAAGCCATCCTCCACTTGGATACATGCTGCTTTCGGAAGGGCAACCTTGCAGTCCCAGACAGGCCATGTCCGTCTCTCTGCTTCTTAACTACCTTGTTCAGAAACCCGCCATCTTGCGTGTATGGTTGTAAATGAGTCTGGCACCCATTTAAACTAATCAACTTTTTTTTAATGCTCTGAAAATAGTCATTTCATCTGAGTTTAAGTCTTTTCTTTTTTCCTTTTTTACTGCTATCATTTCTTGTGCTTGTTTTTTTCCCCAGTGAGGGTTGTCGAAGAGAAAATACAATGAAGAATGTTGGAAGTCGCAAATATGCGTTTAATTCCCTGCAGCTGAAGGCTTTCCCCAAGCATTACAGGCCTCCTGAAGGGACTTACGGAAAAGTTGAAACATGAACACACGGTTTCCTCTCTTTAGCTGTTACGTAATAAATGTGGGTACCCTCTAGTCTCATACATGAATTCTTCAAGAAGACCTGAAGGATTGGTTTTTACTTTTGTGTTTTAAAAATATTTCACTAAAGAGTCTATGGAGCATGTGTTTTTTTGCGTTGGAATCCATAGCAGGTATTGTCGGGCTCACTACCGTGGATAGTAACAACTGCCCCTTCAAGTAGCCTTCAGCCGTCACCACACGGATATCCATAGTTACCTGTGTGAACCAAGCCAGGTCCATCTGAAATGCTGAAACTTTGAAAATGCCCCCTTAGGCAGCTGCTCACCTTATTTTTCTACTGAGTAATTCCAACTTGAACATTGATTTACAACCTACTTTTTAAAAATCCCTATGGAAATTTTAAAACAGTAGCTTAAATGATTGGATCCTGGGCAGACCTCTAAATGTGAAATGTTCAAGGGAAGTTTTGGGAAAAGAAGCTTGCTGTCTCACGCGGGCAGGGCAAGTGCATCTGATGCATCAGCCTGCCAGTGCCTACACAGGTGGAACCAGCAGTTGAAGGAAAGGCTGATAAGTCAGCCTGAGGTAAGATTTGTCAGAAGACAGCACCTGCAAAGTCACCCACGGTGGGGTCACCGCTGTCCCTTAGGGAACAAGGTGTCTGGGGGAGGTGGTGAGGCCAGCTGTCTCTAGCCCTGGCCCCAGAGCGCAGGACCGCTCATGTGCTATGTCTGATGCCTGTCAGTCAACAATGGGGAATTTTGCATAGAGACACTGGACACCTAAACATTTTACAAATAGGTCTCTGGTGGGTTTCTCAAATTTTTTTGGCCTTCGAGAAGATAATGCAATCATGTTTGAATGTCTGATGAAAATGTCTTTAGGTCTGCAATAACTGTTACTACCCTCTACTCAATTCTAGTATGTAAGATGGCTGTTGAGAAAGTTGAACTGTCTCCTGAAATGAGATTTTGAAAGGGATTAATGGGCCATAAGACTTAGGAATTTCATAAAAATTATGTTTGGTCATCTATTCTAAGATGATGAGTCATCTGCACAGAGCAGAGTTTTTTCTTAGTTTATATGTTTTATCAATTGTTTTTTATCATTATTATGTTTACATGTTATTTAAAAGGCTGTAAAAGAAATACACGTGGCACATATTCCTGATGTTGATCCTAAAGATTTGTGAACCCTTAGAAAGTTCCTGTGTCTGAAATTCTAAATGTTATTCTTTGGGCTCCCTTGGAAATGCCACCGGGCAACAGGTAACAGACTTGCGCCTGGGCAGCACAGGCAAGACCACCCTGTGCAGGAATGGAGGGTGGGCATCAGGTACGGGCGAAACCAGGTGACCTCCCGGACCCCCTCCTCCTCAGAGGTCAGTCCACACACGGAGCCTGCAGTCCCCCGAGGCCCACTGGCGAGTGTGAACTGGTGTGGAGGGCGAGTCAGCGAGGCATACGGAGGCAGGGAGACTTGCGCAGCAAGCCCGCTGCGCCACTGGTGTCAGCTCCTCCCGCCGTGTCCGTCCCATCCATCGTGATGGCAGATCTAGTCTTTCACCCCCACCACGTCACTGTCTGGTTAGTGCTACGTTTCCATCTTTCTCCCTTTAACATCGCTACCTTTTAAAAAACTCCCTTGAATTTTTAATGTGATTCATACAACTTTCAGATTTTTGGTCTGAAGAGCATTACCTGCATTTATCAAAAGGGAATACAGCAAAGGCTGTGTCATGTTAGCAGTTTTGCATGTGGCACCTTTTTGTGAATGTTCTCCTAATTTTGTCTACGTATTATGGATCACCAGGAGAGTCCAAGACTTGGCTAATCACATAGAAGATACTCCGGTTGCAGCATTCCACCTGAGCGTGACTCCCTGGCTCCTGTGTGACTGTGCGTCTCCCGGCGGCACTGGGCACGCTCGCCAAGGGGGGCCACACTGCTCACCGCGACAGCTGCGGCTCCTCAGGTCACACGGGAGCTTTGAGTTTCCCACAGAAGACAGGCAGTGGTCCAGGTCTCTGTAAGATAGGGGTTCCGTCCAGTGTCCCTAAGGCCCCCACTTAGAGATGTTGAGACGCACCAAAAACTCAGGTGGGTTCCGTCAAAGCGTCTGTAGCACAGCTGCCTCTGGTTTCCTTTAAAACATGTACAAACAATTTAACAATGCAGTTTTGTCCCTACATAATTGTATTTGCCAACCTTAGTGCATTAAGATACTTTTATTTATTTGTTTTGGACAGTATTAATAAACATACAGTTACTGTTTTATATATTCCTAGCTCATTCAAAGCCATGTATGCTATAAATGTGCGAGTCTCAGAATGACAATAAACGACTGACAACATGAAACCCGGCCTGCGTCCTTCTCTGTTGCCCGAGGACGGTTCTGGGGCCAGCACCTGGCTGGACCATCACTGATGGGCACTGCACTGTCTGTAAACACGAAACTCTTGTTTATAGCCCTGCTTGCATGTCAGATTTTGTGTGCATCCTTAAGAGTGGAGTTGCTGCAATTAAGCCCTGTTGGCTTTCAAAGCCAAATGCTCTGGGGGCTCCTCTTTCCAAAGCTGGAACCCAGGCTGGGGAGCCTGACCTGGGGCTCTGCACTCACTCTTACCAGGGGGAACCTCTGCAGTGTGTACACTGTGGGCTGACCACTGGGGATACGTGATTTAATTTTATTGCTAGTGTACCTCTCTGCCTGTCTTGTTGGTTCCTTCTTTGACTTTGGTTGTGGAGTATCTTTTTTAGGTTCTGGTCTTTTTTACTGATGGCTGTTCAGCAGGCAGTTGTGGTCTGGATGTGCTCATGAGAGGAGGTGGGCTCAAGGCCCTGCTACTCTGCCCTCCTGTCCCGGAAACTGAGGCCATGTAAGCCAAGACCACTGTGCCCTCCACAAGATGGACCACGTGTGCACAGTAAGTATCAGAGACAAAGCCCCTTACACCTCCAGCAGAAAACAGGACTCCTCAGATCGGTGCTCAGCGCACACACAGCGGGCAGAGGCGAGGGGCTGGCGGCGTGCCTGAGTGCCGGCTAGCTCTGCCGCACATCCTCCCGTGTCCAGGAGTGTGGGCGGCTGGCCATCCGTCCGCGACTCGCTGAAATGCTGCCCCGTGGTCTCGTTGCTCACTGTGGCACCCTGTGCTTGGCACGCCTGACTGGGATCTCCCTCGAACAGATTCCTAGCAGTAGAAATGTACAGCTAAAGGATAATTTAAGCGTTCTGAAATTTGGGGACTTTGAATATTACCACGGTACTCACAGAGCATTAGCCTACCACCTGGAACACCAGCGTTTCCTTTCTCATCGGAGCTGGAGATGGCACCTTGTCTCACTTCTATTTCTTTGATTACTCTGACACTGAACAGCTTTTATACTACATTCATGCTTCTACTTTTGTAACTGGTCTTTTTCACGTGACTGTTTTTAATACTATATTCTTGTCATATTTTGCAGTTTTTTAAAAAACCTATTTGTCAATTGTCTTTTGGTTTCATTGATGGTAGGTATGGGGTCTGCATGCTAAGTTACTTCAGCTGTGTCTCTTTGTGGCCCTGTGAACCATACCCCGCCAGGCTCCTCTGTCCACGGGATTCTCCAGGCAATAATGGGGTGAGTTGCCGTGCCCTCCTCCAGGGGATCTTCCTGACCCAGGGATCGAACCCCCAGCTCTTATGTCTCCTGCACTGTAGGTGGATTCATTACTGCTGAGGCACTGGGGAAGTCCAGGTGGGGGTCTACAGCAGTGAAAACATACTGTGTGGTGATATACACACCTGTCTTTTCGTTTTGCTGCTTGTTCTGAAACGAGTCCTGGCTTCCCCAGTGGAGGTGGCCACTGGCCCCATCCTCTTCCACAAAGAGGCTGTCCTGCTGTGTCCTCACTGCGGGAGGGCAGTGTGCTCGTCTCCTCGCACACCCACTGCTGAAATCCACTTATGGTTCCTGCCTTTGCTCTGATACTGAGGTTATGTGAAAGATGTTCGCCTGTTCTTCCTTCTAGAACTTTGATGGTTGGCTTTACATTGAGAGTTCACCTGGGATGATTTCTGGCACAAGGCGTGAGTTGTATCTGCGCAGTCAGCACGACTCCACCCTCTAAGCCAACCCGAACACTGCTTCTTTAAAGAGAAGGTAGAAGTTTTAAGACACTGGCCACGGAAACCAGGCACTTCCTGCTGCCCCTCCTCAGTGCCACCCGGGCTTCGGTGCCAGCCTGTAGTGGGTGACTTGGTTCAGCCGGGCTGCTTGGCTCCAGGGACAGTGACCAGGGAGGTTCTGATCTGAGGAAGCTAAGAGGAACTGGCTGTTGGGAGTTCCCGTTTGTAACTTTGCTGAGGACAAAAACAATCCTGTTGAAACAGTGCTTTTGAAAGGGCCCTTACTTTCTTGAAGGCTGTTCTAACCAGTCTCCTTTTGTGAAAACTTTTTTGACACAGTTGACTTACAACGTGTTAGTTTCTGGTATACAGCAGTGACTCAGTCATGTGCCTGGTATATATTCTTTCATATTTTCCACTAGCGGTTTACCCAAGTTACTGAATATAGTGGTAATGTGTGTATGTTAATCCCAAACTTCTGTCCCTCACCCCACTTCTCCTACAGTAGCCACAGGTCTGTTTTATATGTCTGAGAGAGTGTTTGTGTGCACTTCCTAAATTATGCCTGCACTGCAGCATGTGGAATCTGGTTCCTTGACCAGGGATCCAGCCCTGGGCGGCCTGTTTTGGGAGCATGGAGCCTTAACCCCTGGACCATCAAGGAAGTTCCTATTTCTGTTTCGTTAAGTTCCTTTGTACCATATTTTAGACTCCACACATAGGTGATATATGTTTCTGACTTTGATAATCTCTAGGCCCACCCATGTTGCTGCAAATGGCACTATTTCATTCTTTTTTTATCCTGAGTAGTGTTCCATTGTGTATACACCCCCCAACCCCACATCTTTATCCATTCATCTGCTGATGGACATCTAGGTTGCTTCCATACCCTGGCTATTGTAAACAAACAGTGCTGCAGTGAACACCGGGATGCATGTATCTTTTTGAATTCGTTTTCTCCAGATATATGCCCAGGAGTGGGATTGCTGCATCATATGGTAACTCCATTTTTAGTTTAAGGAACCTCCACACTGCTTTCTGTAGTGGCTGCACCAATTTACATGCTATGTTCTTTGCTGAAAAATCAACCAGTGAGTTGGAACCATTTTTGACGGCTCCTTGCAGTGTCCACCCCCAGCCTTGCGCTCCTGTGCTGTAGTCGTGAGGTCGCGCTTCCTGCACAGGGTGGCCCCCCCGTCAGGTGGCAGAGTTCCCAGCGTTGCCTTCTGTTCTGGGCTGGCAAGCGCCGCCAGCTGCACCAGAAGGGCCAGGCCTCACGTCTGGACATCCTCGGGGGGCCAGCACCTTCTGGCAAGAAGCCCTTGTGAAACTCTCCATGTGGAGGTGAACCAACTCTTCCTTCCTCCAAAAGTCTTCCCTTACAAGCCTCTCTGAAGTTTTCTTTTATACTGCAGGTACTGCTCTGCAGTATATAAACCCTAGTCCAGGAGCACAAAAAGTTCCCCGAGACAGCACAGCTCAGGGTGCTTGCCATGCCCCATACTGCTCACGGGAGCTGCCCAGAGGGAGGGCAGGGCTGCCCTACAGCTGCTGATGACTCTCTATATACTTATAAATGTACCTCCTCTCAGAAGCCCTTTCCAAAAGTAGCAAGTAATTACATTTACAGTGGATCAAATTGAGTATTTGAGTAAGGAAAACAGAAATGAAAATTCAGTCCCTCAGAGGTAAGATCTGCCTTTAATTCCCACGAGCACCCAGCAGCACAGGCACTAGAGGGGGAGTGATTGGAGAGATGGAAACTTCTATTTAGCACACTCCATGCTCCCAACAGGATCCTGGAAGCAGAAGAGCACTGGCCAGACCAGACCATCCAGTGCTTGGTTTACGCTGACTGCGGGTGCTGACAGCTGCAGGTCGGCCCAGTGTGTCTGGGCGTCAGGTGGTGATGCCCAGTGGAGAGTGCAGGTGGGGGCCTCGCTGTGTCCTGAACTGCAGCAGGGCCCTATGAGGGGAGCCACACAGGGAGCTCCCGTGCCTACAACTTAGCCTGTGCCACTCAGGGGAGAACCCTCTCCCCAGTCTGAGGTTGGGCAAAAGGGGAATAACTTTGTCTTCTTTTTATTACCACTCTCATTGTCGAGGCTATGACACAGGTTCCACACTCCCAAGGCCCCCGCCTCGGACCCCCTTTGGGCTTCTGCATGACTGCTCCCGGCACCAGGCTTCCAGTGGGCCTTTTTGGCCGGTCCAGGCAGGTCTGCATTTCATCACTCTCTGTGGCACCCTTTAACACACACCAGCCAGGCTGAGAACAGGAAATGGGCTTGCTCTCAGTGAGGAGGAGCCTGTCTGTCAGAGCGAGGAAGGCCGGGTGTGGCACTTCACCCCACCTCCCTAATGCTTGCCTCGCTCTGGGCCTCTGTGGCTCCTCTCCGCCTCTGACCAGCCCTCTTCACTTCTATCGGCTGTTGTCCTCCACCTATCACCAGCACTGTGGTGGTCCCTAGGTTTCTTCTGTTACACTTCATATACTCCTCCTGAAAAATCCTGTTAGTCATTCATATAGAATAAACTACCAATTATTTGATAAGCAGTTACCAAATAATTTGCTAATGACCTTTAAATTTCCAGATCCATCCTAGACTCTGCCCAGACTCATCTGAACATCAACCACATGCCAGCCCTTCTACCCGAGTGTCTCGGTGGTGTCCCAAACACAGCATGTCAAAGCAAACTCACGTTCTGTCCTCCAGACTAGCTGAGGTAGCTAGTCCCCTTCCCATCAGCCACTAACAGCCTCTTCAACCCATCCCATAATTTCCATCCACATAGTCACAGCCCTAGTCCCTGTCTTGAGTTCATTCTGATCTAGACCACTTCCCCTCAGCTTTCTTATTCCTCTTTTCAAGGTCCATTTCAGACAGATTGCCCTCTTTTATGGTAATCTCTATCCACAAAATGAGCTGACCCTTAAAAAAAAAAGTTCCTCTAGTCAGTCTTGAATATATACCTATTATTTATGCATATCTCGTTCATCATGTTACGTTCATCACGTTACTTACCTTTTACTTTGTCCAGCATGTTACTTTGAGTTACAACAGCAAGTATAATGCCTCCACACAGGAGCTACTCAAAAAAGTTTACTGAAGGGAAAGATGTTTTTGATCAATTGAAATCTTACCTGTTTCATTACTAGACTATTACTTTTCTCTATATAATCAGCTAAATACATTATAAGGACTCAAATTCAACAGGCTCAAGGGAGAAGGCAAGCTTAACAGCATACATGACAAACACAGGACAGGGGTTTTCTCTGGGGGTGAGCAAGAGGGTCTCTCAAGAATGCCAGGCATTACTGAGGGTTCAGACACGTACTCCACTGATCTGGATGCTGCTTACACATGACCTACTTTATAGGTAATCGGTAAATTATAAAAAGACTTACTGGGACCAGCCTCACACACCCAGTGGCCAGGCCCCCAAATTCTGCAAGACAAAAGGCAGTGGCACAATACAGTTAAAGTGATAAAAGGGAAAAGCCCACAAACTAATAACCCGCCCAGCTCTCATTCTGGTTTGATGGAGAGATCAAATGTTTTACAGAGAAGCAAAAGCTATTTAAAGAGTTCAAGCACCACAAAACCAGCTTTACAAGAAATGTTAAAAGAACTTCTCTAAGTGAAAAAGAAAAGGCTAGGAGGAGAAAAATGAGAGTCATGAAAGGAAAAAGCTCACTGGTAAAGTCAGTAAACGAACACCTTACTGACCAGGGAAATTGTGCAGAAACTAGCGCCTATAGCTGATGATTGGTTATTTGAGTAGATGCTCAACTGTCTCTGGCCAGTCCGTAACCTTTGGGTAACAAAAGACATATTAATGTGTCTCTAGTCAATAATGTGTTAACCATGTACAAAGCCAGTAGGAGCTTAAAGTAGTAAAACCATCTGTATCCTCAGTAAGTAGTTACTGGTTATATAAATATTTAAAATATGAAAACTGGTAGTTGTTGAGGGAGAGGAGCAAAAATGTAGGGTTAGTTACAATGCATTTGAAGTTATGAGATTAGAAACATATATAAAACAATGTACATACACACAAAAACAGAGGAATCATAACTCTAAAGACAGTCATCAAATCACAAGGGCAGAAAACAAAAGAAGGAAGAGGAACAAAAAAGAAATACAAAAACAATCCCCAAACAACTGAGCTAAATGCTCCAATCAAAAGACAGTGATGGATATTTCTTTAAACACTAGAACTAAAACTGCCATATGACCCAGCAATCCCACTACTGGGCATATGCCCTGAGAAATTCATAATTCAAAAAGATCAGTGTACCCCAATGTCCACTGCAGGGCTGTTTACAACAGGACATGGGAGCAACCTAGATGTCCGTCAACATATGAATGAAGATGTGGTACATATATACAATGGAGTACTCAGCCATAAAAATGGATACATTTGAGTCAGTCCTAGTGAGGTGTATAACCCTAGAGCCTCCTATACAGAGTGAACTAAATCAGAAAGAAAGAAACATTATTGCACACACACACACATATATATGGAAATCTACAACAATGGTACTGACATACCTATTTGCAGAACAGGAACATTGAGACACAGACACAGACTTGTGGACACAGCAGGGGAAGGAGAGGGTGGGACAAGCTGAGGAGCACTGAAACATATCACTGTATGTAAGACAGACAGCTAAGTGGAGTCACTGTATAACACAGGGAGCTCAACCTGGTACTCTGTGACAACCAAGAGGGGTGAGGTGGGGTGGAGGGTGGGAGGGAGGTTTAACAGGAGGGGACATAATGTATACTTAGGGCTGATTCATAACCACTGTAGGAGAAACCAACATGGTAAAGCAATTATCCTCCAATTTCAAAGGACAAGAGTGGCTGAGTAATAGAAAAACAAGACCCAATATATATACATTGCCTATAAGATACACACTTCTGACTAGAGACACACACAGAAAGGAAATGGGAAAAGGTATTTCATGCAAATGGTAACCAAAACAAAGATGGGGTAGCAATGCTTACTCCAGGCCCCCAAAAACCTTTAAAATGAAGACTAACAAGAGACAAAGAAGGACATTTATAATGACAAGGAGACCAAGAAGATAGAACAACTGTTATATATGCACCCAAGATGAGAGGGGCTTCCCTGGTGGCTCAGATGGTAAAGAATCTGCTTGCAATGTGGGAGACCCAGGTTCAATCCCTGGGTTGGGAAGATCCCCTGGAGAAGGAAATGGCAACCCACTACTCCAGTATTCTTGCCTGGAGAATCTCATGGATAGGAATCTGGTGGTCTACGTCCATGGAATCACAAAGAGTTGGACACGACTGAGTGACTAACACTTTCACTTTCCACCCAAGATAGTATCTAACAAAAAGGTACAAATCATCATCAGTAACATAACAGTAGGGACTTTTATATCTCAACTCCATCAACAGATCATCCAGAAAGAAAATCAATAAGGAAACACTGGCCTTAAATGACATTAAACCAGATGGCCTTAACATATTTAGAACATTCTAGCCAAGAGAAGGAGAATGCATTCTTTTCAAGAGAACATGGAACATTTTTCAGGACAGATGACATGCTAGGCAATAAAGCAAGCCTTGGCAAATTTAAGAAAATTAAAACCCCTAAACATCTTTTCTGACCACAATTCTATGAGACTAGAAATCAACTACAAGAAGACAACAACAGAACACAAACACATAGAGGCAAAACTATATGCTGCTATACAAGCAATTCACTAAAGAAACCAAAGAGGAGACCAAAACATAAATGGAAAACAAACAAAAAGCACAGTGATCCCACATCCGGGCTACTGCAAAAGGAGTTCTAAAGAGGCAAGTTTCTAGCAATAGCTTATCTTAGGAAAAAAGAAAATTCTGAAATAAGCAATCTATCCCTACACCTAAAGGAACCAGAGAAGAAACAAAACCCAAAGTTGATAGAAGGAAAGAAATCATAAAGATCAGAGAAGAAATAAATGAAATTGAGACTAAGAAAAAAATAGAAATTATCAATAAAATTAAGATCTGGTTCTTTGAAGACAAAATTGATAAGCCTTTAGCCAGATTCATCTAGACAGAAGACCCAAATCAATAAAATTATAAGTGAAAAAGACATTACAATTGACACCACAGAAATACATAAGGTCATAAGACTATATCAAAAAGTATATGCCAATAAAATGGACAACCTAAAAGATATGGAAAATTTCCTAGAAATGTACAGTCTCCCAAGACTGAACCAGGAAGAAATAAGTATGAATAAACCAATTACCAGTAATTAAGTTGAATCAGTAATAAAAACTCCCAAAAAACAAAAGTTCAGGACCGAATGGCTTCACAGATGAATTCTACTAAACATTTAGAAGAGAGTTAACACCCATCTTTCTCAAACTGTTTCAAAAAATCGCAGAGGAATGAATGCTTCCAGATTCATTCCAGCCAGCAGCAGCACCCTGATACCAAAGGTAGACAAAGCTATCACAAAAATGAAAATTACAGGTCAAAATCACTGATGAAAACAGTTGTAAAAATCCTCAACACAACAGCGAACTGAATTCAACAACACATCAAAAAGATCATACACCATGATCATGTGGAGTTTATCTCTGGGAGGCAAGGATGGTCCACTATCTGCAAATCATTCAGTGTAACATACCCCATTAACAGACTGGAAAAAAAAAAGCTACATGACCAAAAACAAAAAAATCATGATCATCTCAATACAGGCAGAAAAAGCTTTTAACAAAATTCAACATCATTCATCATACTCTCTGGAAAGTAGCTACAGAGGGAATAACCTCAATGGAATAAAGGCCATATACAATAAGCTAGCATCACACTTGACAGTGAAAAGCTGAAAGTATTTCCTCTAAGATCAGGAATAGGAAAATGCACAACTATTATTCAAAATAGTATTCAAAGTCTTACCCACAGCAACCAGACGAGAAACAGAAAATAAAAAGAGATTAAATTGGAAAGGAAGAAGTAAAACTATCCCTGTCTGCAGATGACATAACACTCTCTATAGAAAATCCTAAAGACACCACCAAAAGACTACTGGAGCTTACCGGTGAATTCAGTAAGGCTGCAAGACAAAACATGCAGAAATACATTCCTCTACACTGCCAGTGAACTTTCAGAATGAGAACCTAAGAGTTCCATTTACCACTGCATCAAAGAGAGTAAGATACCTAGCAATAAACCCAACTAAGGAGGTAAAAGGCCATTACTCAGAAAACTGTGAGACAGTGAGGAGAAAAACGGAAGGCGACACAAACAGATTCAACAGTACGCTGTGGTCATGGACTGGAAGAGTACTGTTAAGGTGACCACACCACCCCAGGCAATCACACGCTCAGTGCGTTCCCTATCAAAATGCCAGTGGCATTTTTCACGAGCTAGGACAATCAATCCTAAACTTTGTAGGGAAACAAAAGACCCCAAATAGCCAAACCAATCTTGAGAAAGAGTAACAGAGCTGGAGTTATACTCCCCGACTCCAGACTATACTACAAAGATTCAGACATCAGAACTTTGCGGTGCTGGCACAGAACACACACAGCACAAAGGAGCAGAAAAGAGAGCCCAGAAATAACCCCACGCATACATTCAATTAGCCTGTGACAGAGGGGGCAAGACACACAATGCGCAAACAATAGTAAGTGGTGCCAGGAACACCCGACAGCTACATGTAAAAGAATGAAATCAGCACGCTTTCTCTCATGGCATACGGAAATAAAACCAAAATGGATTAAAGACCTAAGTGTAAGACTGGAAACCACACACACACAGAAGTCCTAGAACATAAAATACTCTTTGACAAACTGTAGCAAAACTTTTCTAGATCTGCCATTTAAAGCAAAGGAAAGAAATATAAGAATAAACAAATAGGACCCAATTAAACTTTTGCAGAGCAAAGGCAAGTACTGACAAAATGAAAAGACAACCTTTTGAACAAGAGAAAATACTTGAAAATGATATGACCAAGCAGGGGTTGATATCCAAAATATATAAACTGCTCCTACAACTCAGCATCAAACAAATAAATAACCTGCTTTAAAAATGGGCAGAAAACCTGAATAGGTATTTTTCCAAAGACAACATACAGGTGGCCAACGGGCACCTGAAAATATGCTCAATATCAGTAATCATCAGAGAAAGGCAAATCAAAACCTTAAGATAGAATTGGCATCATCAAAAAGAACACAAGTAACAAATGTTGGTGAGGATGTGGAAAAAAGGGAACTCCTGTACACTGTTGGTGGGAATGTAAATTGGTGCAGTCACAGTGGAAAATAGTATGGAGACTGCTTTAAAAACTAAAAATAGAACTACCACATAACTCAGCAATTCCACTCCTGAGAATATATCCAAAAAAAATGAAAACACTAACCTGAAAAGATACATGTACCCTAATGTTCTTAGCAGCATTATCTACAATAGCCAAACTATGGAAGCAACCTAAGCGTTCAACAGATAGATAAAGACATGAAATGTATACACAACAGAATACTACTCAGCCATAAAAAAAAACAACGAAACTTTGCTATCTGTAACAAGGTAGATGAACCTGGAGGGTATTAATCTTAGCGAAATAAGACAAAGAGAAATACTACATAATTTATATGTGGAATCTAAAAAATAAAATGAGTTAATGTAATAAAACAACCAGACTTACAGATATTATAGAGAACAAACTAGTGGTTATCCTTGGGGCGACAGAAGGAGGTGGAGCAAGACGGGTAGTGGGTTAAAAAGTACAAACTACTATGTATAAAATACATACACTACAAGGATAGCACAGAGAACAGAGCCAATATTTTATAAAAGCTTTAATGTATCATAATCTATAAAAATTCTGATCCCTGTGTTGTGCACTTGAAACTTATAAAACATTGTGAATCAACTAAACCTTAGTGAAGAAATCAACATCTTATTGACTTCTGTGATATATTTAACAGTAAAAATTACCTGTTAATCCATCGTTTAATGAAAACTTTGAAAAAATTTTTTAATTCCACTTACAATAGCATCAAAAAGAGTAAAATAATTAGGAATAAACCTAACCAAGGACATAAAAGTCTTATACTCTGAAAACTACAAAATGTTGCTGAAATTAAAGACAGAAATAAATGAGAAGACATCCTATATGAATGGATTGGAAAGCTCTGTATTGTTAAGACACCAATACTATTCAAATTGTAGAGATTCAAAATATTCCCTATCAAAGTCCCATTGGAATTCATTAAGAAATAGAAAAGTCCATTCTAAAATATACATGGAATCTCAAGGGACTCTGAGCAGCCAGAACAGTCTTGATGAAGTTGGAAGCCTTGTACTTCCTGATTTCAAAACTTAACAGAAAACTACAATAATCAAATCAGTGTGGCAAAAGCACAGAGACAGACACATAGTGCAAAGGAATAAAGAGCCCAGAAATAAACCCTAGCTTTGATGGGCAATAACTTTCAACAAGGAAGAAGACCATTCAATGAGGGAACAACAATCTTGTCAACGGTGTTTGGAAACCTGGACATCCACATGCAAAAGACAAAGGCTGGACCCCAGCCTTACACATACCAACTCAAACTGGAGCAGAGACCTAAACATAAGCAGATGATGCAACCAGGAGAAAACTTGGGGGAAGAGCTTTCTTGGACTGGAATTATTTCTCAGCACAGGCAACAAAAGTATTAAACAGATAAACTGGACTATATCAAAAAACTACACATCAAAAGAACACAATCAACAGTGAAACACAGTGGGAAAAAATACATTCAAATCATATATGTGGTAAGGAGTTACTATCTAGAAAATGAAAAGAACTAGAATTTAATTAAAAGATCAAGCAATGCTTTTTATATAAAAGTGGGCAAAGACCTTGACGAGACATTCCTCCAGAGAAGAGCTCCAAACAGCTAACAAACACTTGAAATGACAAAACAGTGCTCAACATCAGTAGATTTGGAGGACAGGGAAATGGGGAATTGTTTTATTGGTAAAGAGTTTCTGTTTTCTAAGATGAGAAGAGTTCTGGTGACTGGCTGCATAACAAGGTGAATTACTTAACACTAAGAGGAGACTAAAAAAGTTGGCTTAAAGCTCAACATTCAGAAAACTAAGATCATGGCATCTGGTCCCATCACTTCATGGGAAATAGATGGGGAAACAGTTTAAAGAGTGTCAGACTTTATTTTTGGGGGCTCCCAAATCACTGCAGATGGTGACTGCAGCCATGAAATTAAAAGACGCTTACTCCTTGGAAGAGAAGTTATGACCAACCTAGATAGCATGTTCAAAAGCAGAGACATTACTTTGCCGACTAAGGTCCGTCTAGTCAAGGCTATGGTTTTTCCAGTAGTCATGTATGGATGTGAGAGTTGGACTGTGTAGAAGGCTGAGCGCTGAAGAATTGAGGCTTTTGAACTGTGGTGTTGGAGAAGACTCTTGAGAGTTCCTTGGACTGCCAGGAGATCCAACCAGTCCGTTTTGAAGGAGATCAACCCTGGGATTTCTTTGGAAGGACTGATGCTGAAGCTGAAGCTCCAGTACTTTGGCCACCTGATGGCAAAGAGCTCACTCATTTGAAAAGACCCTGATGCTGGGAGGGATTGGGGGCAGGAGGAGAAGGGGACGACAGAGGATGAGATGGCTGGATGGTATCACTGACTCAATGGACGTGAATCTGAGTGAACTCCGGGAGTTTGTGATGGACAGGGAGGCCTGGCATGCTGCGATTCATGGGGTCGCAAAGAGTCAGACACGACTGAGTGACTGAACTGAACTGTATCCTTAAAAATGGTTTGGAGAAGGAAATAGCAGTCCACTCCAGTATTCTTGCCTGGGAAATCCCACAGACGGAAGAGCCTGGTGGGCTACAGTCCATGGAGTCGCAAGAGTTGGACAAGACTGAGGCAGAGAAGGCACTTGCCAGAGGCCCCAGAGCTTTTGATGGCAGAGCCAGAACTGTGGCTGAGGGCTCCCAGCTCCCAGGCCTCTTGATCTTGGCCTCTCTCACTAGATATGTGCGTAAAAAGCTAGAATCTAAAACATGCCTGAGGGCTTCCCTAGTGGCTGAGTGGTGGGGAATCCGAGTGCCAATGCAGGAGACACGAGTTCGATCTCTGGTCAGGGAAGACCCCACATGTCTCGGGAACCTAAGCCAGTGCGCCACGCTCACTGACCCTGTGCTCTGGAGCCTGGGCGCCGCAACTACTGAAGCCCGCGCACCCTAGAGCCTGTGCGCCACAAGAAAACCACCACGACGAGAAGCCCATGTACCACAGCTAGAGTAGTCCGTGCCTGCCACAGCTAGAGAAAAGCCCGGCAGCAGCAAAGACCTTGGACAGCCAACAGTAAATAAAATCGTTAAAAACAGAGATTAAGATGGTAAATTTTCCATCACGTACATTTTACCACAACTAGAAATTTAAAATATAGGTACTAGGTATTATTTAAATGCATCATAGACCCATATGTAAACCAAAACCATGAAGCACTCAGATGAAAACAGGAATAAATTTTCACAAGCCTGGAATAGGCAGAGGCTTCCTTTAGATACACCAAAAAGAAAAACTGGAATTCATCAAAATTAACAGTTATGCTCCAAAAGACAGCATTAAAAAAGATAAACCACAAACTGGGAGAAAACATGTGTTTTTCAAAGGCCAATCATTTATCTTTAAGTAACTTGTATACCTAACATATAAAATAACCTCTTACAACTCAACAATAAAAAGACTCACTTGAAAAATGGGCAAAGGATTTGAATAGCCATTTTCCCAAAGACAAACAAATGGCCAATAAACACACAAAAACATGTGAATATCATTAACCATTTGGGAAATGGTAGTCAAAATCCCAGTTAGATACTACTTCATTTCTAGTAGAATGACCACAATCAAAAGGGTGAAAAATACAGTGAGGTGCTCCTATGTTGGGTTCATGTATATATTTACGATTGTTATTTCTTCTTGCTGGATTGATCCCTTGACCATTATGTAATGTCCTTCTCTCTCGTGTGTTAGTCACTCAGCTGTGTCCAACTCTGTGACCCCATGGACTGTAGCCTACCAGGCTCCTCTGTTTATGGAATTCTCCAGGCAAGAATACTAGAGTGGACTGCCATGCCCTTCTCCAGGGGATCTTCTCGACCCAGGGATCAAACCCAGGTCTCCTGCATTGCAGGCAGACTCCTTACCAGAGTCTGATCCACCAGGGAAACCTTTAGCTCTTGTAACAGTCTTTATTTTAAAGTCTATTTTTTCTCATGTGAGTATTGCTACTCCAGCTTTCTGATCTCCATTTGCATGCAATATCTTTTCCTATCCCTTCAGTTTCAGTCTGTATGTGTCCCTAGGTCTAAAGTGGGTCTCTTGTAGACAGCATACACATGGGTTTTTTTCTTGCACTCAACATAGGAGCACCTCAATGTATAACGCAAACGCTAACAGCCATAAAAGGCAAAATCAGCAGTAACACATCAACAGTGGGAGACTAACACCCCACTTACCCCAATGACAGATCATCCAGCTAGAACACTGATAAAACACGCCACCCTTAAATGACACACTAGACCAGAGAGACTTAACTGATATCTTATGGGACATTCCATCTGAAAGCAGCAGAATATACTTTCTTCTCAGGTGCACACAGAACATTCTCCAGGACAGATCACATCTTGGGTCACAAATCACATCTTAGTACATTTAAAGAAACTGAAGCAGGTTTGAGAGTTTAAAGCAATACAGTGTTACTCAGGAAACAAGAAAAATCTCAAATAAACAACCTAAACTTACACCTAAAGCCACCAGAGAAAGAACAAAACCCCAAATTAGCAGAAGGAAAGACATCATAAAGACCAGAGCAGAAATAAATGAAACAGAGACAAAGAAAACAGTAAAGGTCAATGAAACGAAGAGCTAGTTCTCTGAGAAGATGAAATTAAACCTTCAGCCAGAAAACTAATAAACCTTCAGCTGGGTTTAGAAAAGGCACAGGAACTAGAGATCAAATTGCCAGCATCCACTGTTGGCACACACTGTTGGATCACACAAAAAAATTCCAGAAAGACATCTACCTTTGCTTCATGGACTTTTACTGTGTGGATCACAACAAACTGGAAAATTCTTAAGGAGATGGGAATACTAGAATACCTTACCTGTCTCCTGAGAAACCTGTATGCAAATCTAGAAACAACAGTTAGAACCAGACATGGAACAATAGATTGGTTCAAAATTGGGAAAGGAGTTGTCACCCTGCTTATTTAACTTACATGCAGAGTACATCATGCAAAATGCCAGGCTGGAAGAGGCAGAAGCTGGAATCAAGACTGCCAGGAGAAATATCAACAATCTTAGATATGCAGACGATACCACTGTAGTGGCAGAAAGTGAAAAGCAACTGAAGAGCTTCTTGATGAGAGTGAAAGAGGAGAGTAAAAAAGTTGGCTTCAAACTCAACATTCAAAAAACCAATAAGATAGTGGCATCAGGTCCCATCACTTCATGGCAAACAGAAGAGGAAAAAGTGGAACTATGACAGACTTTTATTTTCTTGGGCTCCAAAATCACTGTGGATGGTGACTGCAGCCATGAAATTAAAAGACACTTTAAAAAAGAAAAGCTGCTTGTTCCTTGGAAGGAAAGCTATGATAAACCTTGACAGTGTATTAAAAACCAGAGACATCACTTTGCCAACAAAGGTCCGTACAGTCAAAGCTATGGTTTTTCCAGTAGACACGTACAGATGTGAGAGTTGGACCATAAAGAAGCCTGAGTGCTACAAAACTGATGCTTTCAAATTGTGGTGTTGGAGAAGACTACTGAGAATCCCTTAGACTGCAAGGAGATCAAAACAATCAATCCTAAAGGAAACCACCCTGAATATTCATTGCAAGGACTGAAGCTGAAGCTCCAATACTTTGGTCACCGGATGTGAAGAGCTGACTCACTGGAAAAGACCCTGACGCTGGAAAAGAGAAGGCAAAAGGAGAAGGAGACAGCAAAGGATGAGATGGTTAGATAGAATCACTGACTCAATGGACATGAATCTGAGCGAATTCCAGGAGACAGTGGACAGGGGAGCCTGGCATGCTGCAGTCCATGGGGTCGCAAAGAGACAGAACTCAGTGAATGAACAATAACAGCAAGACTCACCAAGACTAAAAGGAGAGGATTCAAATCAATAAAACTAGAAATGAAAAAGAAGTTACAATAGATACCACATAAAGACAAAGCATTTTAAGAGATAATACAAGCAACTACATGCCAATAAAATTGACAACCTAGAAGAAATGGACAAATTCTTAGAAAGTCACAACTTTTGAAGACTAAACCCAGGAAAAAATAGAAGAATCAAACAAACCAATCACAAGTACTGAAACTGATTAAAAATCTTCCAACAAACAAATAATCCAGGATCAGGTGACTTCACAGGCGAATTCTATCAAACATGTAGAGAAGAATTAACAGCAACCCTTCTGAAACTCTTCCAAAAAATTTTCAGAGAAAGGGACATTCTCAAGCTCATTCTACCAATACAAGGCCACCATCATACTGAAACCAAAATCAGACCAAGCTATCACAAAAAAGATTACAGGCCAATATCACTGATGAACATAGAAGCAAAAGTCCTCAACAGAATATGATCATATTGAATCTAAAAACATATTAAAAGGATCATACACTATGATCAAGTGGAATTTATACCAGTGATGCAAAGAGTTTTCAATATCTGGAAATCAATCCAGATATACAACATTGTTGTATAAATACAATGCTGTGAGATATATAACATAAAGAAATTGAAGAATAAAAACCATATGATCATCTCAATAGATTCAAAAAAAGCTTTTGACAGAATTCAACACCCATTTATGATAAAAATTCTCCAGAAAGGGGGCATAGAGGGAACCTACCTCAACATAATAAAGGCCGTATACAACAAACCCATAGCAAACCTCATTTTCAACGGTGAAAAACTGAAAGCGTCTCTTCTACGATCAGGAACAAGACAAGGATGTCCACNAAAAAGCTTTTGACAGAATTCAACACCCATTTATGATAAAAATTCTCCAGAAAGGGGGCATAGAGGGAACCTACCTCAACATAATAAAGGCCGTATACAACAAACCCATAGCAAACCTCATTTTCAACGGTGAAAAACTGAAAGCGTCTCTTCTACGATCAGGAACAAGACAAGGATGTCCACTCTCACCACTTTTATTCAACATAATTTTGGAAGTCCTAGCCATGGCAATCAGGGAAGAAAAAGAAATAAAAGGAATCCAAATTGGAAAAGAAAAAGTAAAGCTCACTCTTTCCAGATAACATGATACTATACACAGAAAATCCTAAAGATTCTACCAGAAAATCACTAGAGCTCTTCAGTGAATTTGATAATTAACAGAAATATTTTGCATTCTCATACACTAATAACAAAAGATCAGAAAGAGAAATCAAGGAAACAATCTCATTTACCATCACATCAAAAAGAATAAAACATCTGCCTAAGGAGGCAAAAGATAAACTATAAACTCAGAAAACTATAAGATACTGATGAAAGAAATAAAGATGATATACACAGATGGAGAGATATACCATGTTCTTGGACTGGAAGAATCAATACTGTGAAAATGATGACACCCCCCAAAGCAATCTACAGATTCCATGCAAACCCTATCAAATTAACAATGGCATTTTCCACAGAATTAGAACAAAAATTTTACAATTTATATGGAAACATGAAAGACCATGAATAACCGAAGTAATCTTGAGAAAGAAAAATGGGAGCTGGAGGAATCAGGCCCTCTGTCTTCAGACTACAAAGCTAGAGCAGTCAAAATAGTATGATACCGACACAAAAACAGGAATATAGATCAATGGAACAGGTACAAAGTCAAGAGATAAACCCATATATCTATGCCTATCTAATCTATGACAAAGGAGGCAACAATATACAATGGAGAAAAGACAGTCTCTTCACTAAGTGGTTCTGGGCAAACTGGACAGCAAATGTAAAAGAATGAACACCATAGACAAAAATACTCAAAATGAGTTAAAGACCTAAATGCAAGGCCAGATATTAAAAACTCCTAGAGGAAAACATAGGCAGAACACTCTGACATTAATTACAGTAAGATCTTTTTCAATCCACCTCCTAGAGTAATGAAAATAAAAATAAAAGGGACCTAATTAAAAGCTTTCATATAGCAAATGAAATCATAAACAAAATGAAAAGATAATCCTCAAAATGGAAGAAAATATTTGCAAATGAAGGAACCAACAAGAGATTAATCTCCAAAATGTACAAACAGCTCAATATCAAAAAAGCAAGCAACTCAAGTTAAAAAAAAAAAAAGCACATAAGATCCAAATAAAAGTTTCTTTTAAAGAAGACAGATGGCTAAAAAGCATATGAAAAGATGCTCAACACATCACTAATTATTAGAGAAATGAAATCAAAACTACAATGAGGTATCACCTCATACCAGTTAAAATGGCCATCCAGAAACAATGCTGGAGGAGGTGTGAAGAAAAGGGAACCCTCCTACACTGTGGATGGAAAAGTAAATTGGTACAGCTACTATGGAGATTCCTTAAAAAACTGAAAATAGAGTGACCATATGACCTAGCAGGGCTTCCCTTGTAGCTCAGTTGGTAAAGAATCTGCCTGCAATGCAAGAGACCTGGGTTCGATTCCTGGGTCAGGAAGAACCCCTGGAGAAGGAAATGGCAACCCACTCCAGTTTTCTTGCCTGGAGACTCTCACGGACAGAGGGGAAGCAAGAGTTGGACACGACTTAGCAACTAAACCACCACCAGCAGCCATATGATCTAGCAATCCCACTCTTGGGTATATATCTGGAGAAAATCATAATTAAAAAACATACATGCACCCCAATATTCACTGCAATGCTATTTACAATAGGCAAGACATGGCAGTATCCTAAATGTCCATCAACGGAGGAGTGGATAAAGAAGATGAGATACATATATATAATAGAATATTACTTAGCCAAAGAAAAAGAACAGAATTCGGCCATTGACAGCCAAATGAATGGTCCTAGAAGCTGTCATACTGAATGAAGTGAGACAGACAAATAACACTATAGCACTTATATGTGGAATCTTAAATAATACAAATGAACTTATCTTTAAAAAAAGAAAGTTGTAGATGTAGAAAACAAATTTATGGTTACTAGGGAGTAAGGGGGGAGGGAATAAACTGGGAGATTAGGATGGACATATATACACTACTATATATAAAATAGATAATAAGGACCTACTGTACAGCACTGGGAACTCAATACTCTGTAATGGCATGTATGGAAAAAGAAACCTACAAAAGGGAAATATATACACACACACACTCACACCTGATTCATTTTATTGTACACATGAAACTAACACCACATTGTAAATCAACTATACTCCAATAAAATTTTCAAAAAATAAAAATGACTTAAAAATAGTTATAAAAAACAAACAAAAATATGAAAAATAACAACTGCTGGTGATATGGAGAAGCTGCAATCCTCATACATTGCTGGTGGGGATATAAAATGATATAGCCACTGTAGAAAAGTTTGGCAGTTCATCAGTTAAAGCTGGAGTTATCATATGACACAGAAAAAAAACATGTCCACGTAAAATTCATTCATAAATGTTGATATCATTAGTCATAATAGCCCCAAAGTACAAACAACCCAAATATTCATCAACCGATGAATGGTTAAATAAAATGTGGTATATTTATATTATGGAATATTATCAGGCAATAGAGAGAAGTGAAGTGCACATGGATGCTACCTATAAATGAACTCTGAAAACATGAAGAAAGAATCCAGTCACAAAAAGTCACATGTTACATAATTCTAAGTTTATGAAATGCCCAGAATAAGTGAATCTATAGACAGAAAATGTGTAAGTGGTTGCTAGGAACTGGGGTACCCAAGGAGAGAAGGGAGTGCCTGCTAATGGATAGAGGGCTTTTCTCTGGAGTGGTGTAAATGCTCTGGAACTGGACAGTGGCGATGGCTTCATGGCTCTGTGACTACCAAGAGGAAAAAAAGCTGAATCTTTAAGAGTGAATTTCAAGCTATCTGAATTTCTCCCAGTGAAGCTCTCAAAAAAGCTGTAGCTAAGAAAAGATAGGGCTCTAAAACATAATTTGAGTTTCTTAACAAACTTAACCTTTAATAAAACTTGTGGCACTTGAACAAATATATACAAAGAGTTATTGAAAAAAATCTATCATTTCATCTTTCCCAATGAATAATATATAAAATAGACCTCAGTGATGCTCTGCAACAAGGACCAGTGCTGATATAGAATCTTCACTTTAGGTGAACTTTTAAGAAAGCAAAGAGCACAGAACACCTTGATTGTTCTAACTCCAGTGAACTGCAGGTCCATGAAGAAGCAATGGCTCTTCTATCATTCTCCAATCCTGAAAATAAAACTGGACACTCGGATTCATATCTGGCTCTACTGTACTATGTGACTGGAATAAAATCACTGTGATTGTAAGCCTTTTCAAGTATTTCATAATTTTCAGTCTTGCCTTGTAAAGTCAACACCTGCTCTTTCAGTTTGCTCTGAATCCTTTCCTTTGAGGATAAGGCCCACCACTCAGCCAAGGTGATTCTGACATTTGAATGATCAAATACAGTGCCTAAGACCCAGCCCTGGCCAAGATCAGGGGTCCTGTCCTTTTTCCCACAGGGACTGGTCCAATTCAAGGGCAGTTGTTCCAAAGAAGACAACAGTCCTTTTGTGGAATCTGATTAGTGGACCCCAGAAAAGGAGGTTATCTTTCTTCTTTTGGGATCACAGACTTTAAGGATGAGTGCTTTGGGGGGACACTGGCCTCTTCCCCATTATGGAGAGAGGGCCAGCCTGAAAATGAGGTTAGGAAACAGAAAAACACTCAGGAGAGGAGGCCAGAAGGCCTGGCAGCACAGTCCCAGATTTGGATCCAGCTTTGCCTAATGAGTGGCATTAACATTTTGAGGTTGTTAACTGAATGAATCAGTGCAGGGAAGCATTTCTTCACCAAGCAGTCAAACACAATTTATTTTAGAACTAAATAGTACAATCTGAATAAAAGAAAGCTTTACTATAAACTTTCCAGACGGATATTTTCTCATCAGGCTGCACGCTGATTTTCACAGTCCCATCCCTGGCCTCCACAGTATTGACAAAGGATGCACAAATTTGTGTCATCTAGTAGAGAAGTCAAGTTGGAAACTAACAATCTTTCCATTCCCTGTGCTTCAGAAAAATTCTTAAAACACATCTATTATGTTCTCAGCTCATAACTATTCAATTAAATTTTTATTCTAAGAATAACTTAGAGCAAGATAATCATTTATACCTACTGAAAACCAGAACTCATCCATTTTCTTGTTTCATGGAGGAATAAACTGGTCCACCTGAACAGATGTAACAAAAAGTATGTTTCTTATTTTGGCTTCTCTGGATCAATGACCAGAGTCCTTTGTTGTTTTCATCTTGGTTTCAACATAGTAGTGTCAATATCCTTTTCTTCCCCTGAATCTTGATCTGGCATCCAGCTGAAAATGAATACATAAGTAAATCATATTTTGGACACCATAATCAAACACAGTTTTGGTAACAGGTGTCACTACATGAGAGGAGTAAACCAGCTTCCAGCATAATCAAAAACTGTCACAGCACGGGGGAGGAAAAAAAAAATAACAAAAAGGAAAAGAAGGTGTTAAAAACAAAAGTTCCATTTACGGTCACAGTAAGAATTTTCTTCTTGAGTCCGACTTACATTCATCTTTTTTCTGGAGTACACTCAATATACATTATTCTTCGAACAAAGCTGACTTTCTAGTTAAGCTTTATATGCGTTAATATTCAAGTGTTTTTAGAATCTTTAAATAGTAACTGAGAAAAGAGCCTTGAAATATATGTAACACACAGCCATTCTGAGATTACAAATCCTGAAACTACTACTCATAGGCCAACTGCACATTCTTTGACTGAAGCCTCACAGTACAGCCACTTAAGTGATGCCACAGGATGGAGGGTCCTAGTCAGTACCGAAGGCAAAACTGCACAGTCAATACCATTCCACAGAAATCCCAGAGGAATGAATCAGGTTAGAGCTTAACCCTCTTAATGAGGACAACAGAGCCAGCGTGGGACAGACCACTGTTTCTTCATCTGAGCATTAGATATGTAGCTAAGAGCCACATTTTCAAAAAGCAAGTAATCTTCAAACAGGGGAATCATGATCAGGATGATGAGAGGCTATTATTAAGAGGGCACAGCCAATTCAAACTTACCATTTTACCTTCACTCTGAGTTACATATCCACTGTTTGAAATATTAAGCAAAATTACCAGCACAATTTAAATCTTATTTTTTTCCAGGTTTTGGTCAATTAAAGTTGCAGCAGTTAGTTCCTCACACTGGAGGACTAACAGTGAGCCCTAGTCTTGAAGAAAGGTTGCAAGGATCTCTTAAATCTGCTATAAAGTTCCCAATACTGCTCTTTCTGGAGTCAAAGTGTGAGTGAAGTTCTGCCTCCTACTGATATTTACAAATGGTCAGAAGCATGTTAACTTTTTGCTCAAGATTATTACAAATGTCTGCAGAAGGCAGATAAAACTGTGGAAAAGTTTTATATGTTCTGATTTCTTAATGTTCTTTGGAGATCTCAGCTTCAGGATGGGAATTAAGAGGGAGTTTATTACAAATCCAGTCATTGTGATTAATAAGGACACCTCATCACCTCCTACACTAACTGTTCTTTATGACTTCTCAATTATATAAACATGATTTAACATTCTTTGAAAGGTCTAAAGGCTTGCATTTTACAAGGGTAACAAAACTGTGTGGGAGAAGGCAAGAAAATCCTCTTTTCCTACATTAAATGACAGGAAAATATGGCAAAGAACTATGTCACTTGAGAAAGCATTGCCAATTTTAATCTCACTTTACACCTCCCTGGATCTGATTAGTTAGCAAAGTTTTTCTCTGGCCTCCCAGATCATAATATCCTATATGCTCTGCTTCTCCTGTCAACAAAAGGAAAGGGATTTAAGTGCTCCTGACCAATCGAGAGCCTGTTCAAGTTAAAGTTACTGCTGTTTTTAAAGGGATGTTCATTTTTGTGATTTCTTATTTTCTTTTCACAAACACAAGGCTCCTAGTTTCTATTCCAAAGACCTTTGTGAACCTTTGAATCAAAGAACACTAGCGTAGAAACCATGAGATCTGTAATGTCCTTCAGGCTGTCTCTCCACAGTTCATCACTACAGATTCAGACACAGATGACAACATTCTTTCCAATCACATCAACATGTAAGGTGCAGTGCACACCCTTTAGACCCCACATTATGGCTGTGCAATCGCCAAATGGCCCAAATACAGTGACCAATGTCAACTCTTTTCCATTTATACTTGCCAAGACCATGGTCTTAACTCTTTTTTAGAAATTCATGAAGTTCAGCTACTGTGGTCAGCATAATAGAACCATCAGCTGTGGGAGTTTCCATGAACTTCACATTAATTCACTGGGTGAGAAAAAATACATCTTTTTTTCCAAGTGACATCACTGCAACCTATTTATAATTACTAAGTCACTCACATATTTAATTCTACAGAGCTAATTTTGAGCATAAGCTTTTAAAAATCTTTAGCCACTTACCATTGATCTTTTACACTCAAAAAATGAGTATTTCAAAGCTTTGCAGTTTCCTTCCTTCAGACACTGCCGAGGGGATTTTCCTTCCTATGACACAAAAACAATAGAAATACAAGGGAAATTCTCTCACAAAGTACAAAGTAACTGTCCAATCTTTTTTTAAGCTAAGCAAAAGAAAACAGTAATTTATATAAGAAATAATTCATAAATCATTTTAACTGTTGGTACCTAAGGAGAAAAGGGTAAAATAAGAAATGTGTAAAATAATTTGGGGGCACTTTAAGGATACCCTTGAATTCTTGAAAACACTGGTTTCCATGAGATCCTTTTCTTTAAAATGTTTATATAAAAATCTAGAAACTGACATCTCTAGTTCCTTATGTGTAAGAAAGGAAGAGAGTGGAGCTGAAAGTAGTAATGGGGTTTCTTCAGTGTTTTCCAAACTTAGACACTCAAGGAGTTCTGAAGACAGGGAGGACAGTGTGTATGACGCAGCGGCAGAGGGAGGAGAGAGAGAACATGCAGGTGAGACTTCAGCGACTGTGGAGCCAAGGGGAGGCGTCTGCCCTAGAAGCCAGGGTCAGGTTGCTTTACAGTCTCCAGTTACATCATCTTTTTACACAAGCAAGCCTACCTGGAACTTTGCATTTTCCCACCCCTTACCTGCACAGTCAAGTTCTCTATTCTGAGAAGCTCACTGAGTAAGAATTGGAAAAGGAGTGAAATTTTTAACAGAATTTATATATACTGGTGAGGGAAGATCTTCCTGGGCTCAATGTGTAATTAACTAGTCTTTAAGCAGTGAAAGCTCATAAGAGCTAAAGAAAATTGGATTGAACCATTCCCTTTCTGCCAACAAGACAGGATATTGTTGAAGTTCAGTAGCCGGTACTGCTATAAGATTAGTGCTATTTCTGATCTTAAAATAATAAGACTTTAAAAATCACACTTGATAAAGTAACTGTGAAAGTAGATAAGAGCTAAAATTTAGTAGTATTTTAGTAGGTAAATCCCAGACAACCACTGGTTTTTCAGACAACTACTTGCAGCAAGCAGTGGCTGTGTGGTGCTGGAGTGGCCGAGGAGCTACCCCACGTCCAACGTAAGAGAAACCCCAGTAAGACGGCAGAAAGACAGCAGACGCTGAGAGGGGACATCAGAGGGCAGACAGACTGAAACCACAATCACAGACAACTAGCCAATCTGATCACATGGACCACAGTCTTGTCTAACTCGATGAAACTAAGCCATATGCCATGTAGGGCCACCCAAGACAGAGCTGGCTGTGGCTCAGATCATGAACTCCTTTTTGCCAAATTCAGACTTAAATTGAAGAAAGGCAATGTCAAAGAACGCTCAAACTACCACACAATTGCACTCATCCTCACACGCTAGTAAAGTAATGCTCAAAATTCTCCAAGCCAGGTTTCAGCAATATGTGAACCGTGAAATTCCAGATGTTCTAGCTGGTTTTAGAAAAGGCAGAGGAACCAGAGATCAAATAGCCAATATCCACTGGATCATCAAAAAAGCAAGAATGTTCCAGAAAAAACATCTATTTCTGCTTTATTGACTATGCCAAAGCCTTTGACTGTGTGGATCACAATGAACTCTAGGAAATTCTGAAAGAGATGGGAATACCAGACCACTTGACCTGCCTCTTGAGAAACCTACATGCAGGTCAGGAAGCAACAGTTAGAACTAGACATGGAACAATGGACTGGTTCC
>SJYX01003982.1:31916-65487 GCA_006410675.1 Oreotragus oreotragus
AAAGAATTGATGCTTTTGAACTGTGGTGTTGGAGAAGACTCTTGAGAGTCCCTTGGACTGCAAGGAGATCCAACCAGTCCATTCTGAAGGAGATCAGCCCTGGGATTTCTTTGGAAGGAATGATGCTAAAGCTGAAACTCCAGTACTCTGGCCACCTCATGCGAAGAGCTGACTGATTGGAAGACTCTGATGCTGGGAGGGATTGGGGGAAGGAGGAGAAGGGGACGACTGAGGATGAGATGGCTGGATGGCATCACGGACTCGATGGACGTGAGTCTGAGTGAACTCTGAAAGATGGTGATGAACAGGGAGGCCTGGCATGCTGCGATTCATGGGGTCGCAAAGAGTCGGACACGACTGAGCGACTGAACTGAACTGAACCAAGATTCTTAAATGAACGATGCAAAGAAAGAGAGGAAAATAACAGCATGGGAAAGACTAGGGATCTCATTAATAAAATCGGAGCTATCAAGAGCACATTTCATGCAAGGATGGGCAAAATAAAGGACAGAAATGCTAAAGACCTAACAGAAGCAGAAGAGATTAAGAGGAGGTAGCAAGAATACACAGCAGAACTGTATCAACAAGGTGTTAACGACCCAGAAAACCATGATGGTGTAGTCACTCACTTAGAGCCAGATATCCTGGAACGTGAAGTCAAGTCGGCCTTAGGAAGCATCACTACAAACAAAGCTAGAGGAAGGGAGCAATTTCAAGAAGGCAGAGGAACAGGAGGGGGAGACCACTTCCCCCCCCACAAATACATCAAAAGATCATCTGCGCGTGGAGCAACTTCCACTAAACAACTTCTGAACGCTGACAGAGGACCCCAGATACCAATTTCTTTGAAATTACGTAGCACAAAGGATAAAGGCGAAAAGGGAGACCAAGGATTTTCGGACGGAGACTCGTCCTGAGGAGAGAGTTGAGAAGAAGTTTCCACACAACAGGAAACCCTCTCATAGGTGGGATCAGTGGGGAGCTTGGGAATCTCAGAGGCAGCATAAAAAATCACCACAGAAATCCTGCTGAAAGGCAATTACCAGCCAAGAAGCAGCTCCCACGCTTGCAACCGCCCACAGTAAGTGGGGCTGGGTGCAGAGGTGCGTGCTGCAGTTTGGTCCTTAGGGAAAAGACCAGGGTTGAACGCCATGAGGACTCAATGAGGGGACCAATGTGACGCAGCACAGACGGAATGGCGAAAACCCAAACTGTGGGAAGGCCAGCGAAACAAAGAAGAACAAAGGACCTTTCCCTGGGGAAGGCTCTATGGCTGCATCCTGACCCCTGGTGCACTCACAGAAAAAAGGGTCGCACCCTCGCCAACATCAAAGGGGAGCTGCTGTTTGTGGCTCTCCGTGGAGGCAGAGACAGGTGCGGCACAGACAGAGGCAAAAGGCAAAGGACCAATGCAGTCTCAGCCCGAGGGACCGAATTTCCCACCAAGCACTGAGCAGGCTGCCAACCGCTAACCACGTCTGCCTGGGATCCTGGATGGTTCCTATCTGCCGGTAGTGTCATAGCCTGAGACCAGCTCCCCTGAGGAAATGCACAGCCCGCCTGGGACTGTGCCCTCGCAGTGCACCCGGGAGCCTGAGCAGCCGGGACTTGGGAGGCACGTGCTGCCTTGGGCTGTGGCAACCCCTACGTGGTCCATCCACTGCAAGTGCTCCCCACACATGAAGTGGTGTTTTGTTTGCAGTGCCCCTCCCCCTCCAAAGCACAGCTAAGCAAGCGAGCCCAAATTAGTGGGCATCTTCACCCTCTCATGTCAGGGCGGAAACCAGACACTGAAGAGAGACCTGCAAACAGAGGCGGCCAACCTAAGCAATGAAAAGAAGGGGGGGCTGCTCCAGAACTGGCAGGTGCAACGGATTATAATCCTGCAGTTAAGCTGTGATGGTACATCTGAGGGGCAACCGCAGACTGGAGAACAAGTACCAGCTGGAACGAGGGACTATCTGACACTGAACTGACCCCACACTACCCATAGCAGCTCCAGAGACATTCCAGATGTGTCTTTCTTGTTATTACTTTTAAAGTTTTTATTAGTTTTTAAATTTATTATTTTATTTTTTCCCTTTTTTCCCCTTCCTTCACTCTTTTTCCCTCATATTGTCCTAATATGCTTCTTTAGTACTCCTTTAACTTTTTTTAATAGCCTACTTATATCTTTCTTTAAAAATACTTTTAAAATAAATTCCACATTCTTTATGTTTGACTCTGGCTTTTTGTATATTGTACTTTTGAGTCTAATTTTTACTTTAGTTTTTTAATTTTTGCTTTTTGAGCTTTTGTTATTAACTTTGTATCTTTAAGAGTCTAATTTTCAGTATCTATTTTCACTTAGGGATTTCATTACTGGCTTGACTGGTCCCTTCCCTTTTGACTCTCCCTTTTCTCCTTCTGATCACCTCTATTTGCTTTCTCCCTCTTCTCTTCTCTGTATAACTCTGTGAATCTCTTTGTTTCTGGCTGTGGAGGGTTGTTTCACCATTAACCTAGTGGTTTTATCTTCTGTGCTGTGTGGTTGAAGTCTTGGTGCTACTGTAAAAGATGGGGACCGAAACCCAGAGGCAGGAGGCTCAACTCCAGAACTTTGGACCATAACAAAACTCCTGACCCCAGGGAACATTAATAGATAAGGGCCTATCCCCAAACCTCCATACTACACTGAGATCAAGCTCCACCCAAGAGCCAGCAACCTCCAGTGCAAGCACACCCCACACTAATCCTCCAGCAAAGCAGGAACACAACATTGAACATTAAAAAAAAAAAAGGCTGCCCAAAGGTATACCAAACCCATAAACTCACTGCTGGACATTGCACTGCCCTCCAGAGAGACAACATCCAGCTCCATTCACCAGGAAACAGACACAAGTTCCCCAACCAGGAGACCTTCTCAAGCCACTGGGCCAACCCAACCCACAGGCAGCAGACTCCACAATTAAGAGGAACGATGACCCTCTAGCCTGCAGAAAGCAGACCGTAAACACAGCACACTAAATAAAATGAAAAGGCAAAGAAATACCCAGCAGGTGAAAGAATATGAAAAAACCACCAAACCACACCAAAGATTAAGAAACAGGGAGTCTACCTGAAAAAGAATTCAGAACGATGACAGTAATGATGATACAAAATCTTGAAAACAAAATGGAGATACAGGTAAATCAATTAAGAGGAACGATGACCCTCTAGCCTGCAGAAAGCAGACCGTAAACACAGCACACTAAATAAAATGAAAAGGCAAAGAAATACCCAGCAGGTGAAAGAATATGAAAAAACCACCAAACCACACCAAAGATTAAGAAACAGGGAGTCTACCTGAAAAAGAATTCAGAACGATGACAGTAATGATGATACAAAATCTTGAAAACAAAATGGAGATACAGGTAAACAGACTAGAGATACAAATTGAGAAGACGTAAGAAATGTTTAACAAGGACCTAGAAGGAATAAAGAACAGGCAATCAGGAATGAACAATGTAATAACTGAGATGAGAAATACTCTGGAGGGGACTAACAGTAAAGTAATTGAGGCAGAAGAAAGGATAAGTGAGCTGGCGGATAGAATGGTATAAATAAATGAAACAGCGCAAAAAGAGCAAAGACTAGAAAGAAATGAGGACAGCCTCAGAGACCTCTGGGACAATGTTAAGTGCCCCAACATTCGAATCATTGGCATTCCAGAAGACAATAAAAGGAAAGATGATAAAGTACTGGAGACAACAGTCGAAAACTTACCTAAAATGGGGAAGGAAACGGCCACCCAACTCCAAGAACACAATCTCATACAGGATAAACCCAAGGAGAAACACACCAAGACACATATTAAGCAAACTAACAAAAATCAAACACAAAGAATAAATGTTAAAAGCAGCAATGGAAAAGCAACAAATAACACACAAGGGGATCCTCATAAGGACAGCAATTGATCTTTCAACAGAACTCTGCAGGCCAGAAACAAATGGCAGGATATATTTAAGTGATGAAAGGAAAAAGCAACCAAGATTACTTGACCCAACAAAGATCTCAGTCAGATTTAAAGAAGAAATCAAAAGCTTTACAGATAAGCAAAAGCTAACAGAATTCAGCACCACCAAATCAGCACTTTAACAAATGATAAAAGATTTTCTCTTGACAGGAAACATGGAAAAGGTTTATAAAACAATAAAGTAAATGGTAATGGGATCATGCTTATCAATAATTGCCTTAAACATAAGTAGGTTAAATGCTCCAACCAAAGACAAAGACTGGCTGAATGGATACTAAAGCAAGACCCCTATATGATGCTGCCTACAAGAGACCCACCCCAAACCAAGGGACACATACGAACTGAAAGTGAGGGGTTGGAAAAGATAGCTCACGCAAATGGAGACCAAAAGAAAGCTGGAGTAGCAATACTCATATCAGATAAAATACTTCAAAATAAAAACTGTTGTAAGAGACAAAAAAGGATACTACATAATGATCAAGGGGTTAATCCAAGAAAAAAGATGTAACAATTATAAATATATATGCACCCAACATAGGAACATCTCAATACATAAGGCAAATTCTAACAACTATTAAAGGGGAAACTGACAATAACACAAAAATATTGGGGGACTTTAACATCCCACTCACACCAACGGACAGATCATCCAGACAAAAAATTAACAAGCTTTAAATGATACATTGGACCACACAGACCTAATCAATATCTGCAGAGCATTTCACCCCAAAACAATGGATTTCACTTTTTTCTCAAATATGCATGGAACATTCTCCAGGATAGATCACATCTTGGGCCACAAATCAAGCCTTGGTGAGTTTAAAAAAACGGAAATCACTTCAAGAACTTTTTCTGATCACAATACAGTAAGATTAGATATCAACTACAGGAAAAGAAAACTATAAGAAAACACAAACATATGGAGGCTAAACAACACGCCTCTAAATAACCAACAGATCACTGAAGAAATGAAAAAGGAAGTCAAAATATGCATATGAACAAATGACAATGAAAACACAACCCAAAGCCTATGGACTCAGTAAAGCAGTGCTAAGAGGGAGGTTCACAGCACTACAAGCCTGCCTCAAGAAACAAGAGAAAATCAAACAAACCACCTAACCTTAGACCTAAAGAAACTAGAAAAAGAACAATAAAAACCCAAACTCAGTAGAAGGAAAGAAATCATACAAATCAGCAGAAATAAATGAAAAAGGTATCGAGAAGATAAACCAAACAGACAAACCGTTAGCCAAACTCATCAAGATACAAAAGAGGGAGATGACTCAAACCAATAAAATTAGAAATGAAAATGGAGAAATTAATTACAACAGACAACACACAAATACAAACAAACATAAACTACTATGAGCAACTATATGCCAATAAAATGGACAACTTGGAAGAAATGGACAAATTCTTAGAAAAATATAACCTTCCAAAACTGAACCAGGAAGAAATAGAAATTCACAAGCATCAAAAACAGAACTATAATCAAAAATCTTCCAACAAACAAAAGCCCAGGACCAGATGGCTTCACAGGTGAATTCTACCAAAAATTTCAAGAAGAGCTAATACCTATCCTACTCAAACTCTTCCAGAAAATCGCAGAGGAAGGAAAACTTCTAAACTCATCCTACAAGGCCACATGAATCACTCTGATAGCAAAACCAGATGAAGATGCCACACACAAAAAATGAAAACTACAGGCCAATATCACTGATGAACATAGATGCAAAAATCCTCAACGAATTCTGGCAAACAGAATCCAATGACATATTTAAAAGATCATACATCATGATCAAGTGGACTTTAGTCCAAGGATGTAAGAACTCTTCAATGTTCACAAATCAATTGATGTGATATACCATATCAACAAATTGAAAGATAAAAACCATATGATTATTTCTATAGATGCAGAGAAAGCCTTTTACAAAATTCAAAACTCATTTATGATAAAAATTCTCCAGAAAGTAGGCACAGAAGGGACATACCTCAAGATAATAAAAGCCGTATACGACAAACCCACAGCAAACATTATCCTCAAAGGCTAAAAATTGAAAGCATTTCCTCGAAAATTAGGGACAAGACAAGGGTGCCCACTCTCACTACTGCTACTCAACATAGTTTTGGAAATCCTAGCCACAGCATTCAGAGAAGAAAAAGAAGTAAAAGGAATCCAGGATGAAAAAGTAGAAGTAAATCTCTCACAGTGTGCAAATGATGTGATTCTCTACATAGAAAACCCCAAAGATGCCAGCAGAAAATAACTAGAGCTAATTAATGAATGCAGTAAATTAAAAAGATATAAAATGAATACACAGAAATTCCTTGCATTCCTACACATCAACAATGAAAACAGAAAGAAAAATTAAGGAAACAATCCCATTCACCACTGCAATGAAAAGAAAAATATTTAGACATACAGACACTGTAGAACACTGATAAAAAAAAATCAAGATAACACAAATAGATGGAGAAATACCATGTTCTTGGATTGGAAGAATCAATATAGTGAAAATGAATATACTACCCAAAGCAATCTATAGATTCAATGCAATCCCTATCAAACTACCAATGGTATTTTTCACAGAATTAAAACCAATAATTTCACAATTTGTATGAGCTACAAAAAAATCCAAAATAGCCAAAGCAATCTTGAGAAAGAAGAATGGAACTGGAATCAACTTTCCCAACTTCAGACTATACTACAAAGCTACAGTCATCAAGACAGTACTGGCACAAAGACAGAAATACAGATCAATGGAACAAAATAGAAAGTTTGGAGATAAATCCACACCTATGGACACCTTATCTTTGACAAAGGAAACAAAAATATACAATGGAGAAAAGACAGTCTCTTCAACAAGTGGAACTGGGAAAATTGGTCAGCAATGTTTAGAAGAATGAAACTAGGACAGTTGCTAACACCACACACAAAAATAAACTCAAAATGGATTAAAGACCTAGATGTAAGACCAGAAACTATAAAGCTCTTAGACAACACTCTAACTCACCTTCCAGAGTAATGCAAATAAAAACAAACAAATGGGACCTAATTAAACATAAAACCTTTTGGACAATGAAGGAAGCTATAAACAAGGTGAAAAGACAGCCCTCAGAATGGGAGAAAGCAATAGCAAATGAAACAACTGACACAGGACTAATCTCCAAAATATATTTAGCAGCTCAATACAAGAAAAATGAACCACCCAATGAAAAAGTGGGCTAAAGACCTAAACAGTCGTTTCTCCAAGAAGACATACAGATGGCTAGTAAACACATGAAAAGATGCCTGACATTTCTCATTATTAGAGAACTGCAAATAAAAAACACAATGAGGTATTATCTCACACGGGTTGGAATGGCCATCATCAAAGTCTACAAACAATAAGTGCTGTGGAGGATATGGAGAAAAGGGAACCCTCTTACAGTGTTGGTGGAGAACAGTGTGGAGATTCCTCAAAAACCAGGAATAGAATTGCCATGCAACCCAGCAATCTCACTGCAGCACTGCACCAACGTTCACTGCAGCACTATTTACAATAGCTAAGACATGGAAGCAACATAGATGTCCATTGGCAGCTGAATGGATAAGGAAGTTGTAGTACATATACACAATGGACTATTACTCAGTTATAAAAACTAATGCATTTGAGTCAGTTCTAACGAAGCTGGAGTCAATTATACAGAGTGAAGTGTATCAGAAAGAGAAAGACAAATACTGTATATTAACACATATATATGGAATTTAGAAAGATGGTACCAACAATCCTACCTGCAGGGCACAAAGGAGAGAGATGTAAAGAACAGACTTTTGGACTCAGTGGGAGAAGGCGAGGATGGGAGGACTTGAGAGAATAGCATTGAAACATATATATTACCATATGTAAAACAGATGACTAGTGCAAGTTTGATGCCTGAAGCAGAGCACCCAAAGCTGGCGTCTGGGACAACCCCAAGGGACAGGGTGGGGAGGAGGTGGGAAGGGGATTCAGGATGGGGCGAACACATGTATGTCTATGGCCAATTCATGTTGATGTATGGCAAAAACCATCCCAATACTGTAATTATCCTCCAATTAAAATAAATTATTTTTTTAATAAAAATAAAAACATAAGAAGCAAAGAACAAACAAACAAAAGCTAGAGGAGGTGATGGAATTCCAGCTGAGCTATTTAAAATCTTAAAAGATGATGCTATTAAAGTGCCACACTCAGTATTTCACCAAACTTGGAAAACTCAGCAACGGGCAAAGCACCAGGAAAGATCAGTTTTCATTCCAATCCCAAAGAAAGGCAATGACAAAAAATGTTCAAACTACCAAACAATTGCACTCAATTCACTAGCTAGTAAGGTTATGCTCAAAATCCTTCAAGCCAGGCTTCAGCACTACATGAACCGAGAACTTCAAGATGTACAAGCTGGGTTTAGAAAAGGAACCGGAGATCAAATTGCCAATGTTCACTGGCTCATAAAGCAAGGGGATTCCAGAAAAACCTACTTCTGCTTCATTGACTATGATAAACCTTTGACTATGTGGATCACAACAAACTGTGGAAAATTTTTAAAGAGATGGGAATACCAAATCCCCTTACCTGTCTTCTGCCGTCTCCTAAGAAACCTGTATGCAGGTCAGGAGCAACAGTTAGAACCAGCCAAGGGGAGAAAAAGATGGTGGAGGCATAGGTGGACATGGANTAAGCAAGCGAGCCCAAATTAGTGGGCATCTTCACCCTCTCATGTCAGGGCGGAAACCAGACACTGAAGAGAGACCTGCAAACAGAGGCGGCCAACCTAAGCAATGAAAAGAAGGGGGGGCTGCTCCAGAACTGGCAGGTGCAACGGATTATAATCCTGCAGTTAAGCTGTGATGGTACATCTGAGGGGCAACCGCAGACTGGAGAACAAGTACCAGCTGGAACGAGGGACTATCTGACACTGAACTGACCCCACACTACCCATAGCAGCTCCAGAGACATTCCAGATGTGTCTTTCTTGTTATTATTTTTAAAGTTTTTATTAGTTTTTAAATTTATTATTTTATTTTTTCCCTTTTTTCCCCTTCCTTCACTCTTTTTCCCTCATATTGTCCTAATATGCTTCTTTAGTACTCCTTTAACTTTTTTTAATAGCCTACTTATATCTTTCTTTAAAAATACTTTTAAAATAAATTCCACATTCTTTATGTTTGACTCTGGCTTTTTGTATATTGTACTTTTGAGTCTAATTTTTACTTTAGTTTTTTAATTTTTGCTTTTTGAGCTTTTGTTATTAACTTTGTATCTTTAAGAGTCTAATTTTCAGTATCTATTTTCACTTAGGGATTTCATTACTGGCTTGACTGGTCCCTTCCCTTTTGACTCTCCCTTTTCTCCTTCTGATCACCTCTATTTGCTTTCTCCCTCTTCTCTTCTCTGTATAACTCTGTGAATCTCTTTGTTTCTGGCTGTGGAGGGTTGTTTCACCATTAACCTAGTGGTTTTATCTTCTGTGCTGTGTGGTTGAAGTCTTGGTGCTACTGTAAAAGATGGGGACCGAAACCCAGAGGCAGGAGGCTCAACTCCAGAACTTTGGACCATAACAAAACTCCTGACCCCAGGGAACATTAATAGATAAGGGCCTATCCCCAAACCTCCATACTACACTGAGATCAAGCTCCACCCAAGAGCCAGCAACCTCCAGTGCAAGCACACCCCACACTAATCCTCCAGCAAAGCAGGAACACAACATTGAACATTAAAAAAAAAAAAGGCTGCCCAAAGGTATACCAAACCCATAAACTCACTGCTGGACATTGCACTGCCCTCCAGAGAGACAACATCCAGCTCCATTCACCAGGAAACAGACACAAGTTCCCCAACCAGGAGACCTTCTCAAGCCACTGGGCCAACCCAACCCACAGGCAGCAGACTCCACAATTAAGAGGAACGATGACCCTCTAGCCTGCAGAAAGCAGACCGTAAACACAGCACACTAAATAAAATGAAAAGGCAAAGAAATACCCAGCAGGTGAAAGAATATGAAAAAACCACCAAACCACACCAAAGATTAAGAAACAGGGAGTCTACCTGAAAAAGAATTCAGAACGATGACAGTAATGATGATACAAAATCTTGAAAACAAAATGGAGATACAGGTAAACAGACTAGAGATACAAATTGAGAAGACGTAAGAAATGTTTAACAAGGACCTAGAAGGAATAAAGAACAGCCAATCAGGAATGAACAATGTAATAACTGAGATGAGAAATACTCTGGAGGGGACTAACAGTAAAGTAATTGAGGCAGAAGAAAGGATAAGTGAGCTGGCGGATAGAATGGTATAAATAAATGAAACAGCGCAAAAAGAGCAAAGACTAGAAAGAAATGAGGACAGCCTCAGAGACCTCTGGGACAATGTTAAGTGCCCCAACATTCGAATCATTGGCATTCCAGAAGACAATAAAAGGAAAGATGATAAAGTACTGGAGACAACAGTCGAAAACTTACCTAAAATGGGGAAGGAAACGGCCACCCAACTCCAAGAACACAATCTCATACAGGATAAACCCAAGGAGAAACACACCAAGACACATATTAAGCAAACTAACAAAAATCAAACACAAAGAATAAATGTTAAAAGCAGCAATGGAAAAGCAACAAATAACACACAAGGGGATCCTCATAAGGACAGCAATTGATCTTTCAACAGAACTCTGCAGGCCAGAAACAAATGGCAGGATATATTTAAGTGATGAAAGGAAAAAGCAACCAAGATTACTTGACCCAACAAAGATCTCAGTCAGATTTAAAGAAGAAATCAAAAGCTTTACAGATAAGCAAAAGCTAACAGAATTCAGCACCACCAAATCAGCACTTTAACAAATGATAAAAGATTTTCTCTTGACAGGAAACATGGAAAAGGTTTATAAAACAATAAAGTAAATGGTAATGGGATCATGCTTATCAATAATTGCCTTAAACATAAGTAGGTTAAATGCTCCAACCAAAGACAAAGACTGGCTGAATGGATACTAAAGCAAGACCCCTATATGATGCTGCCTACAAGAGACCCACCCCAAACCAAGGGACACATACGAACTGAAAGTGAGGGGTTGGAAAAGATAGCTCACGCAAATGGAGACCAAAAGAAAGCTGGAGTAGCAATACTCATATCAGATAAAATACTTCAAAATAAAAACTGTTGTAAGAGACAAAAAAGGATACTACATAATGATCAAGGGGTTAATCCAAGAAAAAAGATGTAACAATTATAAATATATATGCACCCAACATAGGAACATCTCAATACATAAGGCAAATTCTAACAACTATTAAAGGGGAAACTGACAATAACACAAAAATATTGGGGGACTTTAACATCCCACTCACACCAACGGACAGATCATCCAGACAAAAAATTAACAAGCTTTAAATGATACATTGGACCACACAGACCTAATCAATATCTGCAGAGCATTTCACCCCAAAACAATGGATTTCACTTTTTTCTCAAATATGCATGGAACATTCTCCAGGATAGATCACATCTTGGGCCACAAATCAAGCCTTGGTGAGTTTAAAAAAACGGAAATCACTTCAAGAACTTTTTCTGATCACAATACAGTAAGATTAGATATCAACTACAGGAAAAGAAAACTATAAGAAAACACAAACATATGGAGGCTAAACAACACGCCTCTAAATAACCAACAGATCACTGAAGAAATGAAAAAGGAAGTCAAAATATGCATATGAACAAATGACAATGAAAACACAACCCAAAGCCTATGGACTCAGTAAAGCAGTGCTAAGAGGGAGGTTCACAGCACTACAAGCCTGCCTCAAGAAACAAGAGAAAATCAAACAAACCACCTAACCTTAGACCTAAAGAAACTAGAAAAAGAACAATAAAAACCCAAACTCAGTAGAAGGAAAGAAATCATACAAATCAGCAGAAATAAATGAAAAAGGTATCGAGAAGATAAACCAAACAGACAAACCGTTAGCCAAACTCATCAAGATACAAAAGAGGGAGATGACTCAAACCAATAAAATTAGAAATGAAAATGGAGAAATTAATTACAACAGACAACACACAAATACAAACAAACATAAACTACTATGAGCAACTATATGCCAATAAAATGGACAACTTGGAAGAAATGGACAAATTCTTAGAAAAATATAACCTTCCAAAACTGAACCAGGAAGAAATAGAAATTCACAAGCATCAAAAACAGAACTATAATCAAAAATCTTCCAACAAACAAAAGCCCAGGACCAGATGGCTTCACAGGTGAATTCTACCAAAAATTTCAAGAAGAGCTAATACCTATCCTACTCAAACTCTTTCAGAAAATCGCAGAGGAAGGAAAACTTCTAAACTCATCCTACAAGGCCACATGAATCACTCTGATAGCAAAACCAGATGAAGATGCCACACACAAAAAATGAAAACTACAGGCCAATATCACTGATGAACATAGATGCAAAAATCCTCAACGAATTCTGGCAAACAGAATCCAATGACATATTTAAAAGATCATACATCATGATCAAGTGGACTTTAGTCCAAGGATGTAAGAACTCTTCAATGTTCACAAATCAATTGATGTGATATACCATATCAACAAATTGAAAGATAAAAACCATATGATTATTTCTATAGATGCAGAGAAAGCCTTTTACAAAATTCAAAACTCATTTATGATAAAAATTCTCCAGAAAGTAGGCACAGAAGGGACATACCTCAAGATAATAAAAGCCGTATACGACAAACCCACAGCAAACATTATCCTCAAAGGCTAAAAATTGAAAGCATTTCCTCGAAAATTAGGGACAAGACAAGGGTGCCCACTCTCACTACTGCTACTCAACATAGTTTTGGAAATCCTAGCCACAGCATTCAGAGAAGAAAAAGAAGTAAAAGGAATCCAGGATGAAAAAGTAGAAGTAAATCTCTCACAGTGTGCAAATGATGTGATTCTCTACATAGAAAACCCCAAAGATGCCAGCAGAAAATAACTAGAGCTAATTAATGAATGCAGTAAATTAAAAAGATATAAAATGAATACACAGAAATTCCTTGCATTCCTACACATCAACAATGAAAACAGAAAGAAAAATTAAGGAAACAATCCCATTCACCACTGCAATGAAAAGAAAAATATTTAGACATACAGACACTGTAGAACACTGATAAAAAAAAATCAAGATAACACAAATAGATGGAGAAATACCATGTTCTTGGATTGGAAGAATCAATATAGTGAAAATGAATATACTACCCAAAGCAATCTATAGATTCAATGCAATCCCTATCAAACTACCAATGGTATTTTTCACAGAATTAAAACCAATAATTTCACAATTTGTATGAGCTACAAAAAAATCCAAAATAGCCAAAGCAATCTTGAGAAAGAAGAATGGAACTGGAATCAACTTTCCCAACTTCAGACTATACTACAAAGCTACAGTCATCAAGACAGTACTGGCACAAAGACAGAAATACAGATCAATGGAACAAAATAGAAAGTTTGGAGATAAATCCACACCTATGGACACCTTATCTTTGACAAAGGAAACAAAAATATACAATGGAGAAAAGACAGTCTCTTCAACAAGTGGAACTGGGAAAATTGGTCAGCAATGTTTAGAAGAATGAAACTAGGACAGTTGCTAACACCACACACAAAAATAAACTCAAAATGGATTAAAGACCTAGATGTAAGACCAGAAACTATAAAGCTCTTAGACAACACTCTAACTCACCTTCCAGAGTAATGCAAATAAAAACAAACAAATGGGACCTAATTAAACATAAAACCTTTTGGACAATGAAGGAAGCTATAAACAAGGTGAAAAGACAGCCCTCAGAATGGGAGAAAGCAATAGCAAATGAAACAACTGACACAGGACTAATCTCCAAAATATATTTAGCAGCTCAATACAAGAAAAATGAACCACCCAATGAAAAAGTGGGCTAAAGACCTAAACAGTCGTTTCTCCAAGAAGACATACAGATGGCTAGTAAACACATGAAAAGATGCCTGACATTTCTCATTATTAGAGAACTGCAAATAAAAAACACAATGAGGTATTATCTCACACGGGTTGGAATGGCCATCATCAAAGTCTACAAACAATAAGTGCTGTGGAGGATATGGAGAAAAGGGAACCCTCTTACAGTGTTGGTGGAGAACAGTGTGGAAATTCCTCAAAAACCAGGAATAGAATTGCCATGCAACCCAGCAATCTCACTGCAGCACTGCACCAACGTTCACTGCAGCACTATTTACAATAGCTAAGACATGGAAGCAACATAGATGTCCATTGGCAGCTGAATGGATAAGGAAGTTGTAGTACATATACACAATGGACTATTACTCAGTTATAAAAACTAATGCATTTGAGTCAGTTCTAACGAAGCTGGAGTCAATTATACAGAGTGAAGTGTATCAGAAAGAGAAAGACAAATACTGTATATTAACACATATATATGGAATTTAGAAAGATGGTACCAACAATCCTACCTGCAGGGCACAAAGGAGAGAGATGTAAAGAACAGACTTTTGGACTCAGTGGGAGAAGGCGAGGATGGGAGGACTTGAGAGAATAGCATTGAAACATATATATTACCATATGTAAAACAGATGACTAGTGCAAGTTTGATGCCTGAAGCAGAGCACCCAAAGCTGGCGTCTGGGACAACCCCAAGGGACAGGGTGGGGAGGAGGTGGGAAGGGGATTCAGGATGGGGCGAACACATGTATGTCTATGGCCAATTCATGTTGATGTATGGCAAAAACCATCCCAATACTGTAATTATCCTCCAATTAAAATAAATTATTTTTTTAATAAAAATAAAAACATAAGAAGCAAAGAACAAACAAACAAAAGCTAGAGGAGGTGATGGAATTCCAGCTGAGCTATTTAAAATCTTAAAAGATGATGCTATTAAAGTGCCACACTCAGTATTTCACCAAACTTGGAAAACTCAGCAACGGGCAAAGCACCAGGAAAGATCAGTTTTCATTCCAATCCCAAAGAAAGGCAATGACAAAAAATGTTCAAACTACCAAACAATTGCACTCAATTCACTAGCTAGTAAGGTTATGCTCAAAATCCTTCAAGCCAGGCTTCAGCACTACATGAACCGAGAACTTCAAGATGTACAAGCTGGGTTTAGAAAAGGAACCGGAGATCAAATTGCCAATGTTCACTGGCTCATAAAGCAAGGGGATTCCAGAAAAACCTACTTCTGCTTCATTGACTATGATAAACCTTTGACTATGTGGATCACAACAAACTGTGGAAAATTTTTAAAGAGATGGGAATACCAAATCCCCTTACCTTTCTTCTGCCATCTCCTAAGAAACCTGTATGCGGGTCAGGAGCAACAGTTAGAACCAGCCAAGGGGAGAAAAAGATGGTGGAGGCATAGGTGGACATGGAGTACATCTCTCTCCACGGACACATCAGGAACACACCTTCAGACACAGAAGTGCGTGCGGAACACCAGCTGAGAGCGGGCAGGAGTGCCTGCCGTTGGGAAAGAAGACACAGAACCACGCAAAACTCGGCAGGACGAAGGAAGGAGGGGGAAACAGGAAATTTAGGAGAGTTAGCAGGACTGGACCTGCCCTCAATGGGTGGGGGAACTGAAGCAAGGGTCTGATCCCCACATCGGGGCAACTCTTTGTGTCAGAGGAGAAACATTTGATGCTGAGAGTGAAGCAGCTGATCTGTGACAGTCTAAATGGAATGAGAATTGCACAGACAATCCTTGCTGCAGCCATACACACCCCAGATAGGTCCCCTAGAAGGCACAGTGGCTGGGAGCTGGAGCACAGGGATTGTAGAGCAATCCCAGGGCGCGGATTTCTGTTGACTGTGGGGAGACAGCCCGAGGGGAGGTGAGGAGATTGTGGTGGGAAAAGCCTGTGGAGGAAAACCAGCCACTGAGGGCACGCAATAAGCTCAGTCATGTGTAGGGGATGGGGCCATCACCGTAGCATCTCTCTCGCTACATGTCAACACCAGTAGCTGAACAATAGAGACTCTGGCCCTTCAAGCTCTTGACTCGGGAAACAAGGGAAGGACTCTAGCCAGGGGAGTCCCTTTATGTGCCCGACTTGGGGAGCTACAGAAAAGGACTCAAGCCAGGGAGCCCTCTAAGACGACCCACATGCAGAGGTGGAAATAAAACCCAGCTGAAACCAGGGCACCATGGCTAAGAAGAGGACCCAAAGCCTTCCCACTAGCTGTGCAAACTGTGGATTAAATCCATACAATCAGCTACACAGACTCTGTGTCTATGGAATATATAAAAGGACGTTGAGAACTCTCACAAAAGAAAATGCACGTGCGTTCTGACAGCTGTGGACACTGGAGGCAAGAACACACAGGAGTAGGAACAGATGCGGGTCTGAGCTGCCCCCACAGCAGACCTGACACCAGCCCAGTGCTGGAGTGCATTCTAGGGAGGCAAGGTGGACTGTGACTCCCAACGAGGGAAAGGATGCTGATGGCAGAGACTCAAGAAAGACATTTATTATTCTTATATTTTGACTGTTCTGTGGCTGCTTCTGGACTTTTTTTTCTTTTTCATCTGCTGTTGTATCTTTTGACTTTATTAGCACTATTAAATCTATTTAAGCTTTTTAGAACTTTTTAAATCACACTTTCTATTTCTGTTACATACTTCTGCCTCTATACTGGCCTTTCAGGGTTCTTTGGAGTTTTCTTTTCTTCTTTTCTCCCCCATCCTTTTCCTTTCTTTAATTTCAGCTTTTAAATTTTAAAATATTACTGTTTTTCCACACGTGTTCCTTTGTTTGCTTCTCCTGCTGCTCTGCTCCCGCCGCAGTTAATCTTCACTGTGTCCTCTTCGTCTGCCCCCATTTAACCTTGCGTTTCTGTTCTCTTTCTCTCACCGTAGGTGTGTTTTGTTTTTGTTGCTTTATTCCCCAGTTGGCACCCTGCTCTAGTTTTGTCTTCCAGTTTGTGCTTTAGGTTACTTTTGCTCTCAACTGATGGATATTATTTTTGGTTTCCTTTGTTCATGGGTCAATCCATTGTACTTTATTTTTTTCTGGACCGTTTGGCTTTGCTTATGGATGTATATTTATGTATATATATTCCATTATTTTAGTTATCAACTGCCTGATTTTGTAACTGACATTTGTCTGTGGTGTGTCTTTTGTTTCTCATTTTTTTTTTCTTCTTTTCTCCCCCATCCTTTTCCTTTCTTTAATTTCAGCTTTTAAATTTTAAAATATTACTGTTTTTCCACACGTGTTCCTTTGTTTGCTTCTCCTGCTGCTCTGCTCCCGCCGCAGTTAATCTTCACTGTGTCCTCTTCGTCTGCCCCCATTTAACCTTGCGTTTCTGTTCTCTTTCTCTCACCGTAGGTGTGTTTTGTTTTTGTTGCTTTATTCCCCAGTTGGCACCCTGCTCTAGTTTTGTCTTCCAGTTTGTGCTTTAGGTTACTTTTGCTCTCAACTGATGGATATTATTTTTGGTTTCCTTTGTTCATGGGTCAATCCATTGTACTTTATTTTTTTCTGGACCGTTTGGCTTTGCTTATGGATGTATATTTATGTATATATATTCCATTATTTTAGTTATCAACTGCCTGATTTTGTAACTGACATTTGTCTGTGGTGTGTCTTTTGTTTCTCATTTTTGTGTTATTTGTTTTAATCCCATTTAATGTCATAGCAAACTACCTGTGGGATCTCCATTCCCAGCAAGTGATCAAGCCCTGAGCCTTTGGAGTGGGAGTGCTGATTCCAAGACCCTAGACTACCTGAGAACTCATGACCCTAGGGAGTACCAAACAATGAGAACTCCCACAAAGCCAACCATGTGCACACAAGACCCAGCACCACCAGGTGCCAACAGAACCCTGTGCAGGATGCCTCATCCAAACAACAAACAGGACAGAAATACAAGCCCAACCATCAGCCGATGGCATTATCACCCCACTCAGCCCTACCGTGGGTGGGGGAAAAACCTACCTCCCTCTACTGGAACACAAGCACATGTCACACCCTACACAAAACTTATACAAACCACTGGACCGACCTCAGGAGGGCAGAAGCCAAAAGGAAGAAAGAATTCAATCCCAAGTCTCAGAAATAGATACCTCAAACACAGTAAGTTAAAAAAAAAAAAAAANCCCCACTCAGCCCTACCGTGGGTGGGGGAAAAACCTACCTCCCTCTACTGGAACACAAGCACATGTCACACCCTACACAAAACTTATACAAACCACTGGACCGACCTCAGGAGGGCAGAAGCCAAAAGGAAGAAAGAATTCAATCCCAAGTCTCAGAAATAGATACCTCAAACACAGTAAGTTAAAAAAAAAAAAAAAATGAAAAGAAAGAGAAATACTGTGCAAATGAAGAAACAACCTAGAAACACACAAGTCCAAATAAATGAAGAGAAAGCAGGCAAACTACCTGAAAAAGAACTCAGGATAATGACAGCACAGATGATCCAAAACCTCAAAAGCAGAATCGAGAAAATGCAAGACTCAATTAACAGACCCTAGAAGAAATAAAGAATGAACATACAGAGACAAATGACACAATTACTGAAATTAAAAATACTCCAGAAGGAATCAATAGCAGAATACCTGAGCCAGAAGGACAGCCAAGAGACCTGGAAGAGGGAATGGTGGAAATAACTGCCAAAGAGCAGAATAAAGCAAAAGGAATGAAAATAATTGAGGACAGTCTCAGAGACCTCTGGGACAATATTAAACACACCAACATTCGAGTTATAGGGATTCCAGAAGAAGAAAAGAAAAAGGAAGGGTATGATAGAATTTTTGAAGAGAGTCTAGTTGAAAACTTCCCCAACATGGAAAACAAAATAGTCAATCAAGTCCAAGAAATACAAAGAGTTCCATACAGGATAAACCTAAGGAGACACATGCCAAGACACATACTAATCAAACTAACAAAGATTAAACACAAAGAAAGAACGTTTAAAGCAGCAAGGGAAAAGCAACAAGTAACATATAAAGGAAATCCCACACGTTTAACAGCTGAAAATTCAGCAGAAAATCTGTAGTCCAGAAGTGATATATTTAAAGTACTGAAAGGGGAAAAATCTACAACCAAGATTAATCTACCCAACAAGGATCTCATTCAAAATTGATAGCAAAATCAAAAACCTTACAGACAAGGAAAAGTTAAGATAATTTAGTACCACCAAACCAACATTACAACAAATGTTAAAAGGGCTTATATAGACAGGAAATACAAGAGAAGAAAAAGATCTACAAAAACAAACCCCAAACAATTAAGAAAATGGCAATAGCAACGTATATATCAATAATTACTTTGAATGTAAATGGATTAAATGCTCCTACCAAAAGACACAGACTGGCTGAATGGATACATTCAAGACCCATATATATGCTGTCTATAAGAAACCCACTTCGGAACCTAAACACACATACACACTGAAAGGAAGAGGATCAAAAAATATATTCCATGCAAGTGGAAATCAAAAGAAAGCTAGGGAAGCAATCCTCATATCAGACAAAACAGACCTAAAAGTAAAGAATATTACAAGAGAGAAGGAAGGACACTACATAATGATCAAGGTATCAATCCAAAAGGAAGACATAACAACTGTAAATATCCTTGCTCCCAATACAGGAGCACCTCAGTACATGAGACAAACACAGACAGACATAAAAGGAGAAACTGACAGTACCACCTAAGAGTAGGAGACTTCCACACCCCACTCACACCAATGGACAGATCATCAAACAGAAAATTAATAAGGAAACACAAGCCTTAAATGACATATCAGACCAGGTGGATCTCACTGATATCTTCAGGACAGTCCATTCAAATGCAGAAGAATACACTTTCTTCCCAAGTGCACATGGAACACTCTCCAGGATAGACCACATCCTGGGTCACAAGTCAAGCCTCAGTAAAGTTAAGACTAGATATCAATTACAAGAAAGTAACTAAAAACACAAGCACATGGAGACTAAACAACACGTTTCTAAATAACGAACAGGTTACTGAAGAAATCAAAAGGGAAATAAAAAAATTCCTATAAACAAATGACAATAAAAACTTGGTAACTCAAAACCTATGGGATGCAGCAAAAGCAGTTCTAAGAGGGAAGTTTATACAATACACCCCTACCTCGAGAAACAAGGAAAACACTGAATAGACAACTTTACACCTAAAACGACTGGAAAAAGAACAATAACAACCAAAGTTAGCAGAAGGAAAGAAATCATAAAGATCAAAGCAGAAATAAATGAAGAAGAAATTTGAGAAACAACAGTAAAGATTAATAAAACTAAAAGCTGGTTCTTTGAGAAGATAAACAAAATTGACAAAGCTTCAGCCAGACTCATCAAGAAAAAAAGAGAGGAATCAAATCAACAAAATTAGAAAAGAAGCAGAGGTTACAACAGACAATGCAGAAATACAAAGGATTGTAAGACACTATTATGAGTAACTATGTGGCAATAAAATGGACAACCTGGAAGAAATGGACAGGTTTTTAGAAAAGTTTAATCTTACAAGACTGAACCAGGAGAAAGAGAAATTATGAACCACCCAGTTACAAGCACTGAAATCAAAACTGTGATCAAAAACCTCTCAAAAAACAAAAGCCCATGGCCAGATGCTTTCACAGGTGAATTCTATCAAACATTTAGACAAGAGCTAATGCCTATCCTTTAAAACTCTTTCAAAAAACTGCAGAGGAAGGAACACATCCAAAAACATTCTACGAGGCCACCATCACCCTGATACGAAAACCAGGCAAAAACAACACACAAAAAGTAAATTATAGGCCAATATAACTGATGAACATAGATGCAAAAATCCTCAACAAATCTCTAGGAAACAGAATTCAATAACACATTAAAAAGCTCATACACCATGATCAAGTTGGGTTTATTCCAGGGATGCAAGGATTCTTCAATATATGCAAATTCAAAAAACTGCAGAGGAAGGAACACATCCAAAAACATTCTACGAGGCCACCATCACCCTGATACGAAAACCAGGCAAAAACAACACACAAAAAGTAAATTATAGGCCAATATAACTGATGAACATAGATGCAAAAATCCTCAACAAATCTCTAGGAAACAGAATTCAATAACACATTAAAAAGCTCATACACCATGATCAAGTTGGGTTTATTCCAGGGATGCAAGGATTCTTCAATATATGCAAATCAATTAATGTGATACACCATATAACAGATTAAAACATAAAAACCATATGATAATCTCAATAGATGCAGAAAATGTCTTTGATAAAATTCAGCACCCATTTATGATTAAAACTCTTAAAAAAATGGGCAGAAAGAACCTACCTCAACTTAATAAAGGCCGTATATGATAAGCCCACAGCAAACACTATTCTCAATGGTGAAACACAGAAAGCATTCCCTCTAAGATCAGAAACAAAACAAGGGGTTCCCCTCTTACCACTATTATTCAACATAGTTTTAGAAGTCCTATCTATGACAATCAGAGAAAAAAATAGAAATAAAGGGAATCCAGATCAGAAGAGAAGAAATAAAACTCACTGTTTGCAGATGACATGATACTATACATAGAAAATTCTGAAGAGACTATCAGAAAATTACTAGAGCTAATCAGTGAAGTTAGCAAAGTCAAAGGATACAAAATCAATACACAAATATCACTTGCATTCCCCTATATTAACAACAACATCAGAAAGAGAAATTAAGGAATCAATCTCATTCACCACTACAAGAAAAAGAATAAAATATCTAGGAATAAACCTATCTAAGGAGACAAATGGAGAAGGAAATGGCAACCCACTTCAGTTATCTTGCCTAGAGAATCCTGTGGCCAGAGAGCCTGGTGGGCTGCTGTCCACAGGGTCACGCAGAGTCGGACACGAATGAAGCAACTTAGCACGCATGCATGCATTGGAAAAGGAAATGGCAACCCACTCCAGTGTTCTTGCCTGGAGAATCCCAGGGACGGGAGAGCCTAGTGGGCTGCCGTCTATGGGGTCGCACAGAGTCAGACACGACTGAAGCGACTTAGCAGCAGCACTAAGGAGACAAAAGAATGGCGAACGGAAAATTACAAGACACGGATGAAAGAAATGAGATGACGCGTACGGAAAATTACAAAACACCAATGAAAGAAATGAGATGACATAAACAGATGGAGAGATATTTCATGTCCCTGGGTTGGAAGAATCAATATTGTGAAAATGACTGAACTACCAAATGCAATCTACAGATTCAACATGATCCCTATCAAATCACCAACAGCATTTTTCACCGAACTAGAACAAAAAACTTCACAATTCATATGGAAACACAAAAGACCCAGAATAGCCAAAGCAGTCTTAAGAAAGATGAAAGGAGCTGGAGGAATCAACCTTCCTGACTTCAGAATATACTATAAAGCTACAGTCATCAGGATAGTATGGTACTGGTACAAAAATAGAAATATAAACCAATGAAACAAGATAGAGAGCCCAGAGATTAAACCCATGCACCTATGGCTACCTTATTTTTGACAAAGGAAGCAAGACTATACAATAGGGCAAAGACAGCCTCTTCAATAAATGGTGTTGGGAAAACTGGACAGCTACATGTAAAAGAATGAAATTAGAACACTTCCTAACACCAAACACAAAGATAAACTCAAAATGGATTAAAGACCTAAATGCAAGACCAGAATCTATAAAACTCTTAGAGGAAAACAGGCAGAACACTCGATGACATAAATCAAAGCAAGAAAATCTATGACCCACCTCCAGAGTAATGGAAATAAAAACCAAAACAAGTGGGATCTAATTAAACTTAAAAGCTTTTGCACAGCAAAGTAAACTATAAACAAAGTGAAAAGACAACCCTTAGAAAGGGAGAAAACAATAGCAAATGAAACAACTGACAAAGGATTAATTTCCAAACTAAACAAGCAGCTCATACAATTCAATGCCAGAAAAACAAACAACCCAATCAAAAAGTGGGGAAAAGATCTAAACAGACATTTCTCCAAAAACATACAGATGGTTAACAAACACATGAAAAGATGCTCAACTTCACTCATTATTAGAGAACTGCAAATCAAAGTACAATGAGATACCACCTCACACTAGTCAGAATGGCTATCATCCAAAAGTCTATAAACAATAAATGCTGGAGAGGGTGTGAAGAAAAGGGAACCCTCTTGCACTGTCGGTGGGAATGTAAACTGATACAGCCACTATCGAAGATGCTACAGAGAGTCCTTAAAAAACTCGGAACAGAACCAACGTATGACCCAGCAATGGCACCCCACTCCAGTACTCTTGCCTGGAAAATCCCATGGACGGAGGAGCCTGGTAGGCTACAGTCCATGGGGTCGCAAAGAATTGGACACGACTGAGCGACTTCACTTTCACTTTTCACTTTCATGCATTGGAGAAGGAAATGGCACCCCACTTCAGTGTTCTTACCTGGAGAATCCTGGGGATGGGGGAGCCTGGTGGGCTGCCGTCTATGGGGTCACACAGAGTTGGACACTACTGAAGCGACTTAGCAGTAGCAGCAGTATAACCCAGCAATCCCACTACTAGGCATATGCTCTGAGGAAACCAAAACTGAAAAAGACACCGACCTGTGTGCACCCCAGTGTTCCCACAGCATTATTTACAGTGACTAGAACATGGAAGGAGCCTAGATGTCCACAGACAGGTGACTGGGTAAAGAAGCTGTGGTACACATACACAATGGAATATTACTCAGCCTCAAAAACGAACACATCGGAGTCAGTTCTGAGGTGGATGAAACTAGGGCCTATTATACAGAGTGAAGTTAAGTCAGAAACACAAAGATAAATATTGTATACTAAGGCATATATGTGGAATCTAGAAAGAAGGTACCAATTAATTTATTTACAGGGCAGCAATGGAGAAACAGACATAGAGAACAGATTTATGGACCTAAGGGGCGGGGAGAGGAAGGAGAGAGTGAGATGTATCGAGAAAGTAACGTGGAAACTTACATTACCATATGTACAATAGAATGCCAACGGGAATTTGCTATATGACTCAGGGAACTCAAACAGGGGTTCTGTGACAGCCTAGAGGGGTGGGATGGGGAGGGAGATGGGAGGAAGGTTCAATAGGGAGGGGACATATGTATACCTATGGCTGATTCATGTTGATATTTGGCAGAAAACAACAAAATTCTGTANATATGACTCAGGGAACTCAAACAGGGGTTCTGTGACAGCCTAGAGGGGTGGGATGGGGAGGGAGATGGGAGGAAGGTTCAATAGGGAGGGGACATATGTATACCTATGGCTGATTCATGTTGATATTTGGCAGAAAACAACAAAATTCTGTAAAGCAATTATACTTCAATTTAAAAATTAATTAATTAAAAACAAAACAGAACTGGACAAGGAACAACACACTGGTTCAAAATTGGTTAAGGAATACAACAAGGCTGCATACTGTCACCCTGCTTATTTAAATTCTACGCACAGTACATCGTGCGAAATGCCAGGCTGAATGAAGCACAAGCTAAAATCAAGATTGCTAGGAGAAATATCGACAATTTCAGATATACATATGATACCACTCTAATGGCAGAAAGTGAGGAGGAACTAAAGAGCCTCTTGATGAGGGTCAAAGAGGAGAATGAAAAAGCTGGCTTAAAACTCAACATTCAAAAAACTAAGAGCATGGCATCCAGTCCCATTACTTCAAGGCAAACAGAAGGGGTAAAAGTGGAAGCAGTGACAGACTTTATTTTCTTGGGCTCCAAAATCACTGTGGACAGTGACTGCAGCCATGAAGNAATGAAAAAGCTGGCTTAAAACTCAACATTCAAAAAACTAAGAGCATGGCATCCAGTCCCATTACTTCAAGGCAAACAGAAGGGGTAAAAGTGGAAGCAGTGACAGACTTTATTTTCTTGGGCTCCAAAATCACTGTGGACAGTGACTGCAGCCATGAAGACGCTTGCTCCTTGGAAGAAAAGCTGTGACAAACCTAGACAGCATATTAAAAAGCGGAGACATCACTTTGCTGACAAAGGTCCATACAGCCAAAGCTATGGTTTTTCTAGTCATGTACAGATGTGAGAGCTGGACCATAGAAGGCTGAGCACCGAAGAACCGATCCTTTCAAACTCTTATGCTAGAGAAGACTCTTGAGAGCCCTTGGACTGCAAGATCAAACCAGTCAATCCTAAAGGAAGTCAACCCTGATTGGAATGGAAGGACACTGGAGGGGCTGGTGCTGAAGCTGAAGCTCTAATACTTTGGCCACCTGACATGAACAGCCAATTCACTGGAAAGGACCCTGATGCTGGGAAAGACTGAAGGCAAAAGGAGAAGGGAGCGGCAGAGAATAAGATGGTTGGATGGCATCACTAACTCAATGGACATGAATCGAAGCAAAATCTGCAAGATATGGGAAGAGAGTAGAGCTTGGCATGCTGCAATCCATGGGGTCAGAAAGGACTCAGTGATTGGACAACAACAAATGTCAGATATAAATCCTAATATTATCTGTTCATTATCTTAAAGTATTTTGAACAAATATACAGCCATAAACTGTACTTAACACAAAGGCACTTAAACATATCGGACACGTGGAATCATCTACAGAAAGTATATCTTACAATTTAGAGAGACAAGACTAAAATTTAACTACTTTAAAATTTATTTTTGAATGCCATACCCTCTAATTTGTCTAGTAACTGAACACCCATAAGGACTACTCTATTAAAAAAAAAAAAATCAGAACTGCCCCAGATCAGTTTAGCAGGAGGCTGAAAGTAAATACAAGAAATTCCTGCCAGGGTTTCCCTGGTCTCAGTGTAGGAGACAAGGTTTCCATCCCTGGTCCGGGAAGACCCCACATGCTGAGAAGCAGCTAAGCACAACTCCTGAAGCCTAAACAGTCTAAAGCTAGCGCATCTAGATAGAGTAGCTCCTATTCACCACAACTAGAGAAAAGCCCACATAGCAACGAAGACTCCACACAGCCAAAAATAAATAAATAAAACGGTTTTTGAAGAATCTATTCCTGTCTACACGCACCTCCAACAGCAGGTAGGGGGTGTGCCCACGCTAGTGGTCCCTGGCACTGGGAGCAAGTCACACAGCATGGGGGGGAGGTGACAGAGGGGAGCAGGGGGCGGTGCTGAGGGGGCCCATTTCCTGGGAGCGCGAATGCATGCAACATTACCCGGAAAAAGGAGACTCAACTTGGATTTTCTGAATCACATGAGGTTTAACGACATTAAACTGTCGATTCATGAGGGGAAAAATATCAAAACCTAACATCTTGTTACTATTAAAGAAATAACAAATAAATAAAACATGTACTGCTTATAAACATTATGGAATCTTCCTCATCAAAGAGAGTTCCAATGCAAAATGAATCAAGCATATATGTCTGAGAATAAAAATGATTCTGTTCAACATTAACTTTAAAAGCCCAAACAGCTACAATTAGGTGCTCTAAAAACTGAACAGCTTTAGTGCCAGTCCTCAACACTTCAGAAAAATGTTAATAAGGCTGGCTGGAGTACTACTTAAGTAGAAACACCTGGTGTTTAAATTTTGCCTGCGCTTCCATCATCAGGGATTTCCCCTCAAGCAGATTTTGACACCGTAACCCCACCACTACAGTCAGTCCCCAAAACCTTTATTTTGCAAGTGCCAGTCACACTCCTAGTTTTCTTTGTGAAAAAAGCTACAGGATAATACATCTATGGCATTCCTGATCCCAGGAATCTTGGCCACATTCCAGTCTTCATGGCTGCTTGGGCCGTAGATTTGAATGGTCATTTACTGGGTTGGCCAAAAAGTTCGTTCAGGTTTTGCAATGGAAAAACCTGGACCAAGCTCTTGGCCAACTTGATAAATACCACAGTGAACCTCAAAAGTGAACCGGATCAGAGGAGTAAGCTTCTCTGCACTGTTCCTCCTTCAGACTCTGTAATGAGGCTGCAAACAGGAACAATGTGGAGAGAGAGAAAGGACTACAATTATACAAAAGACTGTAATCTATAAACTGAAGCTTCCTTAAAATGTACTTAAGATGCCATCTTTTTCACAAGCTTTCAACCCATACTGCCAACTACCTAGTGGGAAGATCCACCTAGATAAAACACCTAGGAGAGAAATGTTACTTTATCTTCCTCTAACCCCTTAACCACCATTCTTTCACGGCTGAGCTGGATTAACCAGCCATATTGCAGCTGGACAGCGTCATGTGACTAAGTTCTAGCCAATGTAATAAACTTCGAGGTTGGTCCTTAAGGGAAAGTGGCTTGCCCACTCCCCCACTCACTCCACCATGTTACCAGGCTTGATGACGTGGCAGCATGGCATTCTCAGACCATGAGTGTGAGAGTAACATCCTCTCTCTCATCACAGCACCTAACCCCACAGATGAACAGTGTTTAGATCCATGAAAGGCAGGATCAAACTAGACCCCAATTACAGGAACAAGAGCAAAAAAAGAGAATTCTCTATGGTATTTTAAGCCAGTGTTATTCCCATCTCTGTAACATTTACCTGAATCTATAAACTAATTAATATACTCCCACGCTTATTTGCCTTCTTAGATCAAGATTGGTGATTCCCAAACATGGCTGTGTCCAAAAGCCAAGCTGGGACACTTTACATCCTACATTATCGGGCATTTCTCTGAGCCCCTACAGTTGCTGGACTATCTCTCACTGCAGCCCCCAAACTAAATATTTTATGTTGAATTCTTCCCTAAAGTGAGGTCCAGAAGCTCTTCAGGTGGGGCTCACTATCTGTCAAAAAACTGGGTTAACTTCCTTACTCAAGGAGCAGAGAAATCAAGAACCTTATCACAAATGTGGCTGCCACAGAGAGCAGGCACAGACTCAGCAGAATTTCCCTCGTTCTGAGTGCCCATGGGGAGGGGTGGAGCTGCCAGTGACGCCACGGGGGAAGGGAGGGCGGCTCCTGGGTTTGCATGGCTCAATGTTTTGCCTCACTGCTGCCCCTTCACAGCCCAGCTGAAGTGACCACTCAGGATGGATTTAACAAACTACAAACGCACTGTTTCTAAATATAACAACACGTTCACCTAGTTGACCACATTCAGCAACAAAAAGGCCGGGTATTCGATGGGGGCAAGGAACGTCTGTGCCTCACGTCGGGAGGGTTATCTCTGCCTACAGTTTTCCAGCTTCCCAGAGATCATTTATCTCTATGTCCCTACAATCAGACTTGGCACTCAACTGTTTGCTAAATCAACCCATCACCTCAAAAACCAAATCAGTGCTCTCCTTATCACCAGTGTCCTCTTCCCCTTCCAGAGTTTCTTTCCTCAGTCCTCCTCTGCGCCCAAGCTCCTCACTCCGACACACCAGGGCCATCATCCATGGCAACCTTTCTCTCCTCCTCCGGCCCAGCTTCACATCTACCTGACTTTTCTGTACTTGCTGTTCTTTTAGAGTCTCCCCACAACCACCAGAGCCTCCACTCCTTTACTTCATCAACTGCTGCTGCTACGTCGCTTCAGTCGTGTCCGACCCTGTGCGACCCCACAGACGGCAGCCCACCAGGCTCCCCCGTTCCTGGGATTCTCCAGGCAAGAACAATGGAGTGGGTTGCCACTGCCTTCTCCGTCATCAACTACTACTCAACCTTTAAGACTCAGAGCAAAGGTCACCTCCTCTGAGAAGTTTCCAAACTCTCAAGCAAAATAAGCTGTTCTCCCTTGGATACCCAAGGCACTTTGCTCCTCTACTCATTGAACAAGTATTTACCAAAGCTTACACAGTCCTCCCCTTGTGGCTCAGCTGGTAAAGAATGTGCCTGCAACGTGGCAGACCTGGGTTCGATCCCTGGGTTGGGAATATCCCCTGGAGAAGGGAAAGGCTCCAGTAATCTGGCCTGGAGAATTCCATGGACTGTACAAAAAACGGGGTCGCAAAAAGTCAGACATGACTCAGCGACTTTCACTTCACACAGCCCCTGCCATCACCAGTGAACCAAATGTAAATCATGAATCAGCACCAATATCACCAATATCATTGATATCCATATTTGGGTAGTTGTCTTTCCTTTGAAATAAGGGCAACTTTCTGAAATTAAGTCTCCAGATGCAAGAATAACCACAAGCAACTTGCTGCAGGGTTGGCAGCAGAGAGTGCAGCAGTATGTACATGGGACTTTTGTATAGTCTTGACTAGACAGACCTTAGTCGGCAAAGTAATGTCTCTGCTTTTGAATATACTATCTAGGTTGGTCATAACTTTTCTTCCAAGGAGTAAGCGTCTTTTAATTTCATGGCTGTAGTCACCAACTGCAGTGATTTTGGAGACCCCCAAAATAAAGTCTGACACTGTTTCCCCATCTATTTCCCATGAAGTGATGGGACCAGATGCCATGATCTTCATTTTCTGAATGTTGAGCTTTAAGCCAACTTTTTCGCTCTCCTCTTTCACTTTCATCAAAAGGCTTTTTAGCTCCTCTTCACTTTCTGCCATAAGGGTGGTGTCATCTGCATACCTGAGGTTATTGATGTTTCTTCCGGCAATCTTGATTCCAGCTTGTGTTTCTTCCAGCCCAGTGTTTCTCATGAGGTACTCTGCATATAAGTTAAATAAGCAGGGTGACAATACACAGCCTTGACGAACTCCTTTTCCTATTTGGCACCAGTCTGTTGTTCTGTGTCTAGTTCTAACTGTTGCTTCCTGACCTGCATACAGATTTCTCAAGAGGCAGGTTAGGTGGTCTGGTAGTCCCATCTCTTTCAGAATTTTCCATAGTTTATTGTGATCCACACAGTCAAAGGCTTTGGCATAGTCAATAAAGCAGAAATAGATGTTTTTCTGGAACTCTCTTGCTTTTTCCATGATCCAGCAGATGTTGGCAATTTGATCTCTGGTTCCTCTGCCTTTTTTCTAAAACCAGCTTGCACATCTGGAAGTTTACAGTTCACCTACTGCTGAAGCCTGGCTTGGAGAATTTTGAACATTACTTTACTCACCAATCCCAAAGAAAGGGAATGCCAAAGAATGCTCAAACTACCACACAATTGTTCATGTCTTTACCTTTATATTTCTATACTTTACCTTCCTGGTTTANTGGTTAAAAATGCTTTTATATGCTTAGGAAACACTGTATTTTATTAGAAAACAGTTAAGGTTTGTGAACTTACTTCATATCACACTAAAGGCATAATAGTTATTTGTGTCAGAGTATCCATGGTAGAATTTACTGCATATTTAGCAGATATCTTATGATTTAGTGCAGAGGGATCAGCGAAAGTTGAGCAAAACCTGGACGTGGCCTGCTCCTTCATCTCACTCAGGGCTCCCCCTGAACTGGGGTTCTGCCACCATTCTCAGGACTGCCTTCCAACCAGCTTTTCTTTAAAGGAAGGCTTCTTGCTCCCTCTAGAGTTTGGTAGCAGTTGGTACACATTTTGAATAGAGAAATCGTGACAATTGTAATGAAAAAAATTTTTTTAATATAATTCAACTTACTGAGGTATTTAGCATATAAAAATTCTTGTATTTGAATCTCAACTTGTTTATTCAATTAACACCATAGCATCAGTCTATTTCTAATTTTTTGTTCAGTTCCTATGTCTCTTACTGCCTTAAATGTCCTTTATTTGTACTGTGGCAAGAGCTCCCTGGTGGCTCAGACAGTAAAGAATCTGCCTGCATTGCGGGAGACCTGGGTTTGATCCCTGGAGGAGGGCAGGGCAACCCACTCCAGTATTCTTGCCTGGAGAATCCCTGATGTACAGAGGAGCCTGGTGGGCTGCAGTCCATGGGGTCACAGAGAGCTGGACACAGCTGAGCGACCAAACATAGAACACAGCATAAGAACTCCGTAAATGGTACCTGTTATTAACACTTTATCCTGACTTTATTATTGATTACTTTGTACAGTGTTTGTGAATTGAAAAATATGTTTTGTACCATTTTAACTGTGAATTTAGAAATTAGGTACTAAAATGATCTTTTATGAGTTTTTGTTTTTCTGTGTTTTGTGTGAATGTGTATATTTTGTTTTATATTGTTTATTTTTTTATTTTTAATTTTTTTTTGCCTGACCTTGGGCGAGTTTTTATATGTCTTTAATTCTGTTTCTTCATCTGTTTACGATGGATTTTCTATTTCATCAAAGAGAACACAGTGGAAATTTAATTAAATATTCACTAGGAAATGGAACAGATGAAAAGATGTTTAAGAGAATATATTCTTAGTGAGAAGGAACTTTGAAGAATATCTTTTTCTAAATTAATGATGGGTGTATACCTAGGAGTGGAATTGCTAGGGCATATGGTAATTCTGTATTTACCATTCTGAAGAACTACTAAGCAGTTTCTCAAAGTGGATGCACTGTTTTACATTCCTACTGTTTCTCCACATTTTTGCAAATACTCATTATTGTCTGACGTCTTGATTCTACCCATGCTAGTAGATGTGAAGTATTATTGTGATTTTGATTTGCATTTGCTTCATGGCTAATGATGTTGAGCCTCTTTTCATTTGCTTAGTGGCCATTTGTATATCTTCAGTGGAGAAATGTCTATTCAGAGGCTTTGCTCAGTTTTTAATTGGATAATAATAAATAATTTATTGTGATATATTATTGTTATAAGTTATTTGGACATTCTAGATCTAATTCCCTATCATATATTTGATTTTCAAATATTTTCTTCCTTTTGTGGATCATCTTTCACTTTTTAGATGGTGTCCTTTGGAGCACAAATATTTTAATTTTGATGAAGTCCAGTTTATCTCCTTTTTTTTCTTTTATTGCTTGCATTTTTGGTGTCATATTTAAGAAATCATTGCCTAACCCAATGTCACAAAGATTTACACATAAGTTTTCTTCTAAGAGTTCTGTATTTAGGTCTTTGATCCCTTTTGAGTTGATATTTTTGTATGGTCCTGTAGGCTTTTGACTCTTCTGATTTCTCAGACTGTGCTTGGAATATTCCGTCTGTAAAATAAGGGGTTGGACTCATGATCGCTGAAGTCATTTGTGGCGCAAACTTGTTGTGATTCTAATTGTAACCAAATTGTCTTTCTGTTCTTTTTAATAGTGCCATTATTTGTTACAATGACCAAAACCCATGTGATAGCAGCTTCGAAAGAAGCATTTTATATCTGGCAATATCGTGTGGCAAAGAAGCTTACAGCATTGGAAATTAATCAGATCACCCGTTCTCGAAAAGAAGGGAGAGAAAGGTATATCTTTTAATGCACATTTTTTAGTGGCTCAACCATATCACATTTAAATTGGACATAGCTATTTATAAATTGTCGTGCTTGAGAACCGTAAATTGTTTTGATTACTAGAAATAATATTTTTCCGTTAATTTGCATATGTTTCAGATTTGTGCGTTTAAATTTTTTAAATTAGTCTTACTTTTGGCTGTACTGGGGCTTTGTTGCTATCCTCAGGCTTTCTCTGTCTGTGGCAAACAGGGGCTCCTCTCTACTTGCAGGGCATGGGTTTCTCACTGCAGCGGCTTCTCTTGTGGAGCACAGGCTCTCGGATGTGCGGACCCAGTAGCTGTGGCTCACGGGCTTAGTTGCCCGTGGTATGTGGGATCTTCCTGGAACAGGGATCAAACCGGTGTCCCCTGCCTTGGCAGCTAGATTCTAAACTACCGGACCACCAGGGAAGCCCTATGTGTTTAAAGAGAAGTAGCATATGATGTAATAAAAAAAAGCCTTTAAAGACCGGAAGCCCATGTTTTTATAAGGAAGGCGATTCTCACTCATCTACTCTCGTCATATTACAGTTGTAACGCTACACTGAAACGTGATTATTCAATCGCAATCTAAATGTCTAACCAAAACTTCATTCCTATGGGTTAGTGGTAGGGGTTTTTCCAGGAAAGTGGGATGATTCTATTGTCATAATCATCACAGGAGAGGCAGGGCCTTAGACACAGATATGGAGAAAGTCTGTAGGTGGGCAGAACTGGTCCCTCACCTTCTTTCTCTTGGCCTGGATTCCAGGGGCTTGGGGGCTGGAACTGTTTCTTAGAAATGGGGGTGAGGACGACTCCACCACATGGAGAAATTAGGAGCCCTGATGGAGGGATTCTTTGTAGTGAGTCTTGCAGTGCATTTACTGTGTTCTGTAAGTTACGTTGTCTCTGTTAGTGACATCCCGTGTCTGTTGCTCTTTTGTTGTGATCCTGAGCCTTTAAGCAAAGCATTTGGTTGAGTAATTTTAACCTGATGATTCTTAATGAAGGCACAGGCCTGTGTTGTTGGTGGTGGGCAGCAAGCAGACTTTTCAGAAATCTCAGGTTGCTTTTTTCAAATCATTTTCCTTCAGACATACTTGAGATCTTAATACAGTCTTCCCTTCCTGTTATGACTCACTTGTGTACTAAGGTAGGCGATGAAACCCCAGTAAAAGTATTTTGGATATGTGAATTCATGTGGAAGCAGGAAAAAAAAAACAGCAACAGTTGAAAGAGAGTCCTTATTGTCTTCTCGGAAGTCCTGAGAGACTCAGTGCAGATCGCTTCTGGCCTCTTTGAGGAGAGCATGTGGCAGACGTGGCAGTGATAACAGGAGG
>SJYX01003982.1:67673-112339 GCA_006410675.1 Oreotragus oreotragus
GCTGCTCGGCCTGCGGTGGGGCTGCCGGACACCATCGCGGAGGCTGGTTACAGCCGAATTTCCGATAACTGCGAATGATGTCTGCATAGCTGTGGGTCTCACGCAGTGTTTCGGACCTGCTTATATTACAAATTACTGTTGTATCTGCGATGCAGTTGTAACTGGACGCCCTGTGTTTTTATGCTCAATCTGGCCGCCTTACCGGAGGCCCCGAGCCGGCGGGGAGCAGCTGGCGTCCTGGAGGCCTGGGGGGTGGAGCCCGACACTGGGCTGCCCGGGCGGGACATGGAGGCCGGACGATGACCAGCGCCTCCCTGGCTTCAGACTGGTTGGACTGGACCCCCACGCTGTCGTTCCCCTGATGAACTATTCAGGAAGTAAAACACTATGCGCTTGAGTTTTGCCTTGTTTTTACATCCCATGCTAGTGAACGAGTTGTTGGTGAGGCGCTGATGGACTTGTGTGATAAGCTATTTACGTCGTCGGGAACATCGTTTCTGTTTGGCTTCAGCAAAGGCTTTTCCTTAAAGTCTTGATTGTTAGCACAGATGACAGGTGGACTTTTGATTCAGACTGCCTGAGTTCAAATTTTGGTTCCATCACTATCTCTGCTTCTGGAGAAGGGGTGGGAGGAGGAGGGGAGAGGTGGAGCAGATCTGAGGATTGACAGAAATTAAATACAGAGAATGGGTGGACCTTGTAAAAGCGTTATGAAGGTTCAGAAGGCCACGGGGCAGCCCTTTCCTGAAGTGCAGTGGGCAGCTCTCCAGCTCCCAAATCAGCCTCAAAACCAAATTTACTCTGCCTCTTCTCAGGGATTGGGGCCAAAATGTAAGGTGACTTCTCTCCTAAATAACTCACAAGAGGAGTGCTAGAGGCTGGCACTTTCTTCTGATGATTTGTATTAATAATATAATTTTTCCTCCCTTCTATCTAGGAAGATGTTACCAAGTACTTCGGTGACTTCCCCAGTGCAGGGGAACGGAGTGTTGAGTTCCAGGGATGCAGCCAGACACACAGCGGGAGCAAAACGCTACAAATACCTGAGGAGGCTTTTCCGTTTCCGGCAGATGGACTTTGAGTTTGCTGCCTGGCAAATGCTCTACCTGTTCACTTCCCCACAGAGAGTTTATAGAAACTTTCACTATAGGAAGCAGACAAAAGATCAGTGGGCCAGGGATGACCCGGCTTTCTTGGTCCTATTAAGTATCTGGCTCTGTGGTAAGTGTTTATCTGCAGGAGAGTTGAGAAATCAGTTAAGTGTTTCAGGTTGGACTTGTCATTTGGAGAATCCTGTTGTCAGCGTGTTATGGGTCATAATTTGGGGTTCTGTGAAGCCGTTGTCTTCCTTTCTGAAGTCTCCAAAATCTCCTCACAGGAAAGAGAGGATTGACAGAAATGAAGTACAGAGAATGACTTTAAAGGTCCCAAGCAGATGCCAGAGGAAACTGGTTCCTCGGAAGTTTAAAAAGCACAGGATAGAGTCACTCCATGTCTTTCAACTGCCGTGATAAATACGTAGGGCTTCCCTGGTGCTTCAGATGGTGAAGAATCTGCCTGCAGTGCTGGAGACCCGAGTTCAAGCCCTGGGTCAGGAAGATCCCCTGCAGAAGGAAATGGCTACCCACTCCAGTATTTTTTGCCTGGAGAATTCCATGGACAGAGGAGCCTGGTGGGCTATAGTCCATGGGGTCACAAGAGAGTCAGATACAACCAAGCGATTAACACTTTCACATTTTTCATAAATTCATTGATACCCAAATGCATACTTAATGTGAAAAAGGACTACTGAGATTGAAAGTTACATTTCATCCTCAGGCTGATCCAGGGCTTCCCTGGTGGCTCAGACAGTAAAGAATCTGCCTGAAATGCAGGAGACCCATGTTCGATCCCTGGGTCAGGAAGATCCCCTGGAGAAGGGAATGGCAACCCACTCCAGTATTCTTGCCTGGAGAATCCCATGGACAGAGGAGCCTGGTGGGCTACAGTCCATGGGGTCGCAAAGAGTCAAACATGACTGAGGGACTAACGCTTTGACTTCTCACTTTCATCAGGCCGATCCAGGGTGAGGGTTCTGAAAGTACTAATGTGATCTTGAGAAACTGCTTTAAGTTCTCCAGTAGTGCAGTGAAAGGGTCTGAACCACTTTTAGTGTCTCAGTCATGTCTGACTTTTTGTGACCCCTTGGACTGTAGCCTTCCAGTCTCTTCTGTCCATGAAATTCACCAGGCAAGAATACGGGAGTGGGTAGCCATTTCCTTCTCCAGAGGATCTTCCTAAGCCAGGAGTCAAAACTGGGTCTCCTGCATTGCAGGCAGGTTCTTTACAATCTAAGCCACCAGGGAAGCCCACCTTTAACTGGGTTTAAACAGGTGAGTGCCTTCTCTGTAGTGGTCGTATTCTGAATGCTGGGACTACCCTGGTGAATCACAGATACTCGGGCCTCCTCAGTAAACGTCAGGTATCAGTGGTAGTTGTGTATTCCAGGGCGATCTGCATTTCTTAATTAGTTAACGTCTATTAATAAGATAGCTTAGGGGTTTTGTTTACATACCTGCATCCCATTCTGGAGTGGGCATCTGAAAGGCAGAAACTGACCTGTATGCTTAGAATCTAGCAAAGTGCCTGAATGCATCTTTTAAATCTTTCTTGCAGTGTCCACGATAGGATTTGGCTTTGTGCTGGACATGGGGTTTTTTGAGACGATAAAGCTGCTGCTTTGGGTGGTATTCATAGACTGTGTAGGCGTCGGTCTTCTCATATCAACCTTAATGTGGTAAGTACAGAAGCTTTGGTTTTTCAGATGCTACTGTAGAGCCTCCCTCTGTTTGCTTCTGAGAGTAGCTGATGGAAATGGAAACTATATGAACTGAAAGCACTGATTTTGTCCGCCAGGATTACCGTAACTAATTCTCCTGTGCTGGCACCTAGAGCAGAAAATACTCTTCAGGGGATGGTCCGCTTTGTCAAACTGCACCAAATAAGTGAATTGAAGTCATGATTATGTCGTATTAACAAAATCCCTGATTTTGCAAAAATGTTTCACAGCCAATTCTGCTGAAGTTGTCTGGATGATGACACAGTGTTCTGCTGCCTTAGTCAGCAGCTCATTTCTTGATGGGTAAAATGTGGAGGGTAACTGTCATGGAATCTTACTTTGAATCTTTGACATGAGATGAAGCACATGAAAAAGGATTGTTTTGGTTAAGCTTCCTTCCTGCTGAAACACATGAGCAGGTTTTATTTGACTGAGTTCTCAATCTGACTCTCTCTGGGTTTGCTGTACCAGTACCAGTGTGCTGAGTATCAATTTGGCGTTTGGTGTTTTGATGGGTGCTCTTGTGTGGTTGGCAGAAGGGGTGGACATGCGGGTGAGCTCAGCAGGGGGCTGGTGGTTGCTGTTGTTTATCAGAGAAAACACTGGAACCTGAGTTGCAGAGAGACCTGGGTTCAAATGCTAGCTCAGCCATTTACCCTGTCCTTCTTGGAAGATGGAAGTTAATTATCTATTTGTGAGGTATTTGAAAAGCTTGAACTATGAAAAGCCCCTGGCATACAGTCTGTGCTCATTAAATGGTAGCTGTTAACATTTTGAGCAAGATTGTGAGATGCTGACCTCTGATGATACCAACTTGTTATTTTGCTTTGTAACTCCTGACCAGTCCAATAGGTTTTGTATATGCTGAGTAGTCAGAAAATGCAGTGCACCAGTAATCTAAAATTCTAAGTGAAAGTCGCTCAGTCATGTCTGACTCTTTGCGACCCCATAGATCCCATAGTCTGTGGAATTCTCCAGGCCAGAATACAGGAGCCTTTTCCTTCTCCAGGGGATCTTCCCAACCCAGGGATTGAACCCAGGTCTCCTGCATTGCAGGTAGATTCTTTAACTCCTGGAGAAGGAAATGGCAACCCACTCCAGTATTCCTGCCTGGAGAATCCCATGGATGGAGGAGCCTCATAGGCTACAGTCCATGGGGTCGCGAAGAGTCGGACACGACTGACTTCACTTTCACTGGGGCTGTTAATGACACCTGCCCTCAAGAAAGGATCTTGGGTGGCTATTGCAGAAATAAATTCCAAAGACAACTGACTTTCAAGAGTCCAAGTAAAGGTAAAATTTCCTCACACCTTTTAAAGAAAAAGAAAAGAAAAAAAAAAATCCAAACAGCCACAGGACAAGAATCTCAGCATCCTGGACTGTTACAGCAGGAATGTCCATCAAAACGACAAGAAATCTAGTCCCATCTGACAGAATGGGAATCCTGACTGTCTACAAACAGGAAAGGGGGGAAAGAGCAGGGAGATGATGGAATCCCCCTACACCTTCCCTAGGAACAGACGTTGGCAACAGCCCCTACGAAGCACAGCCTCCACAGGCCAGAAGAAAAAACTTCAAGAGAGCTAAGCCTAGGGCTTTTGTGCCCACACCTGGGCCTGTATTACAAAAAAATCATCACTCAGAATGACATGTGCAACCTAACGCTCATTCCAGTGCTACTTCGAATAGCCAAGACACAGACCCAAGAAATGGTCCATGGACAGATTAAATCTATTACTCAGACATGAAAAACTGCCACTGAAATTTTGAAATTCTGCAAATGGCTCCTACAATGATGGACCTTGGTGGATCATACACCAAGTGAAGTCAGAAACTGGAAGAAAATAGCAGAAGATGTCTCTTCTAGGCAAAATTTTTAAAAAGAAATACAGAGGAAGTAGTTTACAGTACAAAAAGAGACTCTGAGAATCAAAACACAAAGAATTTAAAAAAAAAAAAGGAAACATCACGAATGAAATAGGAGGTTGATACTAACATATACCCAAAAAGCTGTATCTGTAATGGGTAACCCACAAGGATTATCTCCTTCCTTACTAATTCCACATTTACACAGAAATCTGTATCTCACGGATACTGCACAAACACCTGACGTTCACCACAGGGAAATTTGTGTGAAATTCTGCAAGGACCTCTGCTGCTGCTGCTGCTAAGTCACTTCAGTCGTGTCCGACTCTGTGCGACCCCATAGACGACCTCCCACCAGGCTCCTCTATCCCTGGGATTCTCCAGGCAAGAACACTGGAGTGGGTTGCCATTTCCTTCTCCAATGCATGAAAGAGAAAAGTGAAAGTGAAGTCGCTCAGTCTGTCCGACTGTTAGCGACCCCATGGACTGCAGCCCACCAGGCTACTCCGTCCATTGGATTTTCCAGGCAAGAGTACTGGGGTGGGGTGCCATTGCCTTTCCTGCCTTCAACTTCTAGGGCAAAACAATCCATAATGCTGTTGTTAATATATGTTGTACTGAATCAGGTGCCTGGATACTGACAACAAGCACCAAATGGCAGGTCAACTATATTCCCGCATACCATCGCCATTAGATTAAAGAAAAGAAAAGCCTGATTTCCACCCACCTCCCTGACCTGGGCTGCCATCCCATCCCTGGAGTCTGCCCGGCCTTGGATCCGTGGCTGGCCAGGAGTAGGGCTGAACAGCCCGCAGGGCGCCCCTAACGGAGCCCCGTCTTTCACCTGCACTGTGAGGTTTGCTCTGGCTGCCTCCAGAGTCCTTCGTTTAACCGAAGGGTGGTCACCTGACCCTCTGGCCTTGAACTTGGAAAAGTAACCGAGACTGCAGGTCGACTGGTGCTGGGGTCCCTAGCTCAACCCTCTTTTCTGAGAGTGCAGCCTGCAAGGCACCTCAGCAGGGTTCTGTGGGCGAGGCAGGGAGGATTCGGACGGTGACGAGTGAAGCGTTAGGGGGAAGAGGCAGGGGACACAAGCCCTTGGGTGTTTACTCAGGCACGGTCCTCTAACTCACAGGCCAGGAAGCAGACATTCCCGAAAGCTCCGGTTGCCCAAGAAACGAGAGTTGAGCATGAAACAGTGCTGCCGCCCTGTGGATATTTCCTGTAACTACAACTTGACCAGCAGTGCTTACTCACACCTCCAATGAACAAGGCCTGTGGGGCTGTGAATGACAGCTGCCCTCAGGAAAGGATCTGCAATTTACATTGCAGACGTAAATTCCAAACACAACCGATGTTCAAGAAGCCAATTGCAACAGGTAAATTTTCCTGACACCCTTTAAAGAAAAGTATAAAGGGGGAAAATAAATTCCCACCCTGCAACAGGATAAGATTCTGAACATCCCTAATTATTACAGGAGGATGCAAATCAAAGTGACAATGACAAATCAAATCCCACCATTCAGAAAGGCCATTCTCACATGTGACAAGCAGAAATGCAGGAGCGAGCTGGGAGGAGAGACCCCCCTGCCCAGTACGTGGGAATGGACATTGGCAACAGCCACTGGAAAGGACAGCCTCTCTGTGTCAGGGGGAAAACAAACAAACACTTTCCAAAAAGCTAAGCCTAGGATCTGACATTCCCACACCTGGGCCTATATCCCGAGAAAACCTTCATTCGAAAACCCACACGTATCCCAACACTCACTGCAGCAGTACTTACAGTAGCCAAGACACAGATCCAGCAAAATGTCTCTGACACATTAAAGCTTAAAGATGTGGTACATACATACAGTGGACCACAACTCAACCATGAGAACCACCGCTGCAATTATGAGATTATTCCGCTGGTCACCGCAAGGATGGACTTTGGAGGGTCAACACTAGTCAGGCAGACAGAGGGAGAAAATAGCATATGATGTGAATACTAGGCAAAATTTAAAAGGAAGTAGACAAACTAATTCACAACACAAAAAGAGACTCTGAGAATTCAAACACAGACAGGGTTCCAAAACAGTTGAAAGAACAAGGATGAATTAGGAGGTCGGAACTAACATACACAGAAATCTGTATCTAAAATAGATAATCCGAAAGGATTGCCTCCTTTCTTCTCCTTGCCCTTTCCTCCCAGAAATGGGCTTCCTTGCTGGCTCAGGCAGTAAAGAATCTACCTGCGATGCGGGGGACCTGGCTTTGATTCCTGGGTTGGGAAGATCCCCTGGAGAAGGAAATGGCCACTCACTCCAGTATTCTTGCCTGGAGAATTCCATGGAGAGGAGACTGGCAGGGGTGGCAGTCCATGGGTGGCAAAGAGTTGGACACGACAGAGCAACTAACACTTTCACTTTTTTATTACTTTCCTCCCACAAATGCAAAAATTTCAGAATCTGTAAGAATACACAGAAATCTGTATCACTAACATGTAAGCAGAAATCTATGTCTGTAATAGATAATCTGCAAGATTATCTCCTCCCTTGCTTCCTCCAGATATAAACAAAAGTCTGTATGTCTAACACATATACCAAAATCTGTATCTTTAACATATACACAGAAATCTGTATCTCTAATAGATACTCCACAAAAACCTGATGTTCAGCACAGGGAACTTTGCTAGACCTTCTGCAATTCCTCTATGGTAAAAGAATCCAGAAAAAAGAGATATGCTGTATGTGTATGTGGTAACTGAATCAAGCAGCAGTATAATGATAACATTAAGGAGCAGAGACATCACTTTGCTGACAAAGGTCCATATAGTCAAAGCTATGGTTTTTCCAGTAGTCATGTATAGATGTGAGAGTTCAACCATAAAGTAAGCTGAGCCCTGAAGAAAGGATGCTTTTGAACTGTGGTGTTGTAGAAGACTCTTGAGAGAGTCCCTTGGACTGCAAGGAGACCCAGTCAGTCCATCCTAAAGGGAAATCAGTCCTGAATATTCATTGGAAGGACTGATGCTGAAACTGAAACTCCTATACTTTGGTCGCCTGATGTGAAGAGCTGACTTATTGGAAAAGACCCTTGGAAAGATTGAAAGCAGGAGAAGAAAGGGTTAATAGAGGACAAGATGGTTAGTGGAATCACTGACTTGATGGACATGAGTTTGAGAAAACTCCGGAAGATGGTAATGGACAGAGAAGCCTGGCATGTTGCAGTCCGTGGTTTTGCAAAGAGTCGGACACAACAGAGTAACTGAGCAACAAAGATGAAGATTCCGCCTTACTATTGCTCAGTAGTAAAGAGCTCACCTGTCAATGCAACAAACTCGGGTTTGATCCATGGGTCAGGAAGATTCCCTGGAGAAGAGAATGGCAACCCACTCTAGTATTCTTGCCTGAGAAATCCCATGGAGAGAGGAGCCGGCCAGGCTATGGTCCATGGGAATACAAAAGAGCTGGACACGACTTAGCAACAGATTCAAGATAAAGATCTAATTGTAAGGTCTGCTGCTGCTGCTGAGTCGCTTCAGTCGTGTCCGACTCTGTGCGACCGCATAGACGGCAGCCCACCAGGCTTCCCTGTCCCTGGGATTCTCCAGGCAAGAACACTGGAGTGGGTTGCCATTTCCTTCAGATACTACGAAATTCTAGAGGAAAATATAGGCAGTAGAAGCTTTATCATTCATCATAGCAAGTTCTTTTGGGACCCACCTCTTAGAACAATGAAAAAGAAACCCAAAATAAGAAATCAGCCCACAATGTGTGATCCCTCATTCCTTCTCACCAGCCCAGCTGTGCTCCTGAGGGGCAGAGAAGATGGTGCTAGGTGCCGCTGCAGGCACTCTTGCTGCCTGGAGGGGGTGGTTTTTTTCCAAGTGAAAGTTGCTCAGTTGTGTCTGACTCTTTGCGACCCCAGGGACTATACAGTCCATGGAATTCTCCAGGCCAGAATACTGGGGTGGGTGGCCATTCCCTTCTGCAGAGGATCTTCCCAACCCTGGGACTGAACCCAGATCTCCTGCCTTGCAGGCGGATTCTTTACCAGCTGAGCTAGGGAAGTGGTGGAGGTTTAGCTGCTAAGTCGTGTCAGATTCTTGTGACCCCATGGACTGTAGCCTGCCAGGCTCCCCTGTCCATGGGATTTCTCAGGCAAGAATACTGGACTGGGTTGCCATTCCCTTCTCCAGGGGATCTTCCTGACCCAGGTATCCAGCTCGCGTCTCGTGCTTCGCAGGTTATCTCACTTACCCACCGAGCCACCAGGGAAGCCCCGCTGCCTGGAGGGGGTTGTTTATAAAGACCTCGGCCCAGGCATCGCTGGGAAGGGCTGGCTGACTCATCCAGTCAGCCAATCCTCACCCACCAGGGGCTCACAGTTGCAGAAAATGGGTCTTGTTGTGCCTGACAGGTGCAAGGAACAGGTGTGGGCCTGAGGGTCAAGATGCACATGGGGCTGCAGCTCTTGTTTGATTTCTAATCATTTCATCTGGTCCACGAGTGGGAGAGAATTTCAAGAAGATTTTCTCCTAAAAAGAGGAACCTAGGAGTCAGGGAGAGGAGGGTTGGTGGGTGGAGACAGGAGCCCAGGGCCCCAGGTGCAGGGGAACCTCTGGAAGATCTACCGGAAGGAGGCCACACAGGGTGAAGCCCAAGGTCACTGACCTGCCCAGGAGCGGCTGTTAGTCCAGGTCCTGCTCTGAGGTGCTCAGGGCCAGCTCTGACAGGGAAGAGGGCTGGAGGTGCTCTGCAATGAGGGTTCCATGCAGGATACCTGTGTGCTGAGCCCTGCCTAGACGGGCCCCCTGCCCTGGGAGGGGTCTGCTTATGTGAGCCCCGTGCCCTGAGATGGCCATGTGAACAGGCTCCCTCTCTCTGCAGCTGGCACAGAGCTGCTTAGGATGCAGATTAAAATCTGCTGAGGACACAGGTCAGGTGCAGGGGCAGGGGTCCAAGCTTGCTATGCTCGCTGCATATGCTCGCTGCATGACATGAGGTGTGAAGACTAGAAATACAACTGTATCCTGAGGGCCGGCTGACCAAAATGACAGCCGATCAATATCTCCAAATAACCATATTGTCAGGGTCTGGATGCCAGGTTCTTTTATGAATTAGAGAAGGAGGATGTGAGGAAACAAACTAAAAGGCCTTAAATTTTGCAAATATCTTGGAGAAAGGCAAGCTTCAGGCAGGGGATGTGTTGATCTCTTCCTTCCTGCCAGTCAGAGACAGACAGGGTTCTGAACAAAGGCACTTTAACAGGCAGGCAGAGGGGCAGGATTCTCTGAGGCAGGCTGTTATGTGTGATTATAGTAACAAAAGTAACAGAGAGCAAGTCAAAGACGCAGTTCCAACACTGAGCCAGAATTGGCTTAGTCCTGACATCCTAAGGTGTAGCATTCATTCAGGTCCTCCTATTGCCCTTCCCCTCCCCGAGAGCCTGGCCCCACTCACCCACTTCCTGTCTCTGGATTTGCCTGTTCTGGATGTTTCTTGTAAATGCAATCATATAGTTTGTGATTATTCTGGGCTGTATGTTGGTGTCCCCCTCAAAATGCACATGTTGAAACCTAACCCCCAAGGCGATGGTGTGAGGAGGGGGGGCCTTGAGGAGGTGATGAGGTCATGAGAGTAGAGACCCCATGAATGGGATTAGTGCTCTTATGAAAGAGACCCACAAGAGGCCTCCTCAGCCCTTCCTCCATGTGAGGATGCAGTGAAGACTCCGGGCCCCACCAAGAACACAGCTTCACCAGAATCTGACTGCTGGGAGCCAGCGTGAGGAATCCCGCCCGTGACAAGGTCATGAGGAAGGAAGCCTGACAAAACGCAAGGACGTGATCAGGCTTCAGGGGTTCCCCCCGGAATTTCCTGAGCATGCACCCCCAAAACCAAAAAATCTGCCGGCTTCTGTACTCTGCTTTTCTGATATTCTCTGGAAAAAGTCAAATCAGGGCTTTAGTCTTCTGCATTTAAAAGGGATGTTTCAGTTAAACCCCTCTGATAGCTCTCTAGCTTGCCTAACAGGTTCCCCGGACCTCTTACAGCTTGTGAATTGCTTACAGCCCCCCAACCGCGAGAGGCACAGAGCTTAAAAGCATCTTAAAGATACAGAGCCTTTTCTAAAGAGCTAAAAATCATATTGGTGACGGGTTTTCACTGTTGACTCAATGATTGCTGCCAGGCCTCCATAGTCTTTATCTTTTAGCCACCTGGAAGGATGTTAATCAATGTAAACGGGATATGGAAAAAGATATATAGTAGTTTTGATGTTAGCAACACTAGACTTTTGAGTTAATTACTTTTCTCTTTGTTATATATCACTGCACTCCTCTTGTGTCCTTGCTATGTAAGAATGTAACTTTATTTAGTGCTTCCTGAGAGTGGCACCAGACTTTGGGAAGATCAACACAAACAAGTCTTCTGGTTGACAAACCCTTATCAGAAAAAGGCTGTAAAATGTTAATTGGCCCTTTTGGCCAGAAGATGATGTAAATCACCTAAGACTTGTGTATACAACTAGGTATGCAGAGAGAAAAGCCTGGTTTTGATAAGAGGCTGGCCTGCTAACGCTGCATAATTTTGTATTACCCATTGATCTCTATGTACAATCAAAAGTATAAAAGGCCTTCTGAACAATAGAGGCCGGAGCCAGTCGCTGGACTGGTTTCCCCCATGTCTTCTCTCTAATTTCTGGCTGAATTCCCATCTGGGGCGTGGAGGCTCACCATGTCTACTTACTTGTCCTGGCTTTTAAGATCCACACGAGGGGGAGGCCAAGGCGGGGCACCCCCTGATATTCAAGAGGATGCCGGTGGCCTAACGTAGATGGTGCAAGCTTCTTGTCTGGAACTTTATTGGCTTTCCACGTAAACCAAGTTATTCAGCCTCTTTTCTCCACTTAATTTTCCTACTACACTGTTTCTTCCTAATCTAATCTTGTATTAATAAATAAATAAGTCTTTCCTCGCCAACGTGGTCCACACTTCGAATCACCCTGGTTCCACCGGGGCTGGACCCCGGCACCTGACCATCCTGATGCCCTAATCTCAGATGTCTGGGCCCCAGAGCTGTAGGGAATGTGTTCCTGTTGCTTAGCCCCCAGCCTTCTGTTTTGCTTTGGCGGCCCGGGCAGACCAAGACAGTGCGTCCTTCTGGGCCTGCTTCTCCGGCTGAGCAGTGTGTGTCCACGCTCATCCACACTGTAGCCCGTGTCAGAGCTTCGCTCCTTTTCATGGCCGAGTCGTATTCCACTGTGTGCATGGACCCCATTCTGTTTACCCCTTCTTCCATCCATGCACCCATCCACCCATCCATCTACCCATCAATCCATCACCCATCCACCTACCCATCCATCCATCCACCCATCCACCCATCCATCTACCCATCATCCATCACCCATCCACCTATCCATCCATCCATCCACCCATCCACCCATCCATCTACCCATCCATCCATCCACCCATCCACCCATCCATCTACCCATCATCCATCACCCATCCACCTATCCATCCATCCATCCACCCATCCACCTATCCATCCATCCATCCACCCATCCACCTATCCATCCATCCATCCACCCATCCACCTATCCATCCATCCATCCACCCATCCACCCATCCATCCACCCATCATCCATCCATCCACCCCCTCCCCTACCCCCTAGCCACCACAAGCCCACTTCCATTCTTTGTGGATTTGCCTGTCCAGGACACTTCCTATAATGGAATCGCATGCTGTGCGTCCTTCTGGGCCTGCTTCTCTCGCTGAGCAGCCTGTGTTCAAGGTCCATCCACACTGTAGCCTGTGTCTGAGCTTCGCTCCTTTTCGTGGCTGAGTCATACTCCACTGTGTGGATGGACCCCATCGTGTGCATCTGTTCTCTGGTCACTTGTTGCTGGTCATTTGGGTGGTCCCCCCTTTTAGCTGTTGGGAATTGTGCTGCTGTGCACATGCATGCACAGGTGTTTGGGTTTATATGCAAGAGTGGAATTGCAGGGTCATGTGGTGACTTCAAGTTTGACAACTTGAGGAACTGCCAGACTGTTCTCCAAAATGGCAGCACCATTTCATATTCCTATTAGCACTGTTTAAAGGTTCAAACTTCTCTCATTATTGTCTAACACAGATACATATCTGTATCTGTAATCAATAATCCATAAGGATTATCAGCTTCTTTCCTTCTGAATAAACATAGAAATCTCTATCCCTGACCTATACACATAAATGTTTGTCTCTAAGAGATACTCCACAAGGATTATCTCCTTCCTTCCTCGTATACACAGAAAACTGCATGTGAAATAGATAATCCCCAAGGACCTGATGCTCAGCATCTTTCTTGACCTTCTGCAATAATCTCCATGGCAAAAGAATTCAGAAAACAACAACTACACTCCATGGATACGTCCTGCCTGAAGCAGGTGGCTGTACACTGATAACAATCATATTGCAAATCGACAATACTGCAAGGGAGCATCAACAAGATGCTGAAGAAAAGGAAAGAAAAGCAATGCCTCCTCTATTATCTCCAGCCTCCCTGACGTGGGATGCTATCCCATCCCTGGAGGCTGAGCAGGCTTGGGTCCCATTACTGGACTGAGGTGGGGTCCACACAGCCAGGCATGGTGCCCTTCGGTTAACACTTTTTAAAGACCTATTGTCTGCTGTGTTCTGTCTGGGACCAGAGTCCTGAATGGGATCAAGGGCTCAAGGACCTTGGGGGCAACAGACACCCAGCCACCACGTCTCCTGGTGCTGAGGTTCCCAACTCAAGTCTCCTTCCTGAGAGCACTGCCTCCTAGGCACCTCAGCACCCTCAGCAGGATGCTGTGGCCCCGGATGGGACAGTGGAACGGAGGACTGTGAAGTTTAGGGGAAAGAAGTACTGAACTGCAAGTCCTTGAGTGTTTGGTCAGGCACAGTCCACTCTAATTTACATCCCAGGAAGCCAAATTTCCCTAGGCACTTGTCACTGGAGGGTCCAGAGGTGGGCGTGAGAAATGGCTGCCCTTGTGGACTTTTCTTCTAACTTCAACTTGACCACTGGTGCTTATTGGCATCTCCAATTCAGAAAGCCTGGTGGACTGTTCATGACAGCTAACCTCAAGAAATGTCCAAGGGAAGGTATTTTTGCAATGAATTCCAAACACAGTGAACTTTCTGGAAGCCACTTGGCACAGATAAATTTTCCTCATACAATTTGAGAAGAAAACAAAACAAAACACCAAATCTCCACCACAGAAGAAGATAGTCAGCATCTAATTACTTGGAATGAAGATCAAAATGACAACTCAAATGAGAGCTCAAATCCCACCAGTCAGAAGACAGAAAAATGTGCTCTATGCAGAGTACATAATGTGAAATGCCAGGCTGGATGAAGCACAAGATGGAATCAAGATTGCTGTGAGAAATATCAATAACCTCAGATATGCAGATGACACCATCCTAATGACAAAAAGCAAAGAGGAACTCAGTCTCTTGATGAAGATGAAAAGGGAGAGTGAAAAAGGTGGCTTAAAACTCAACATCCAAAGAACTAAGATCATGGCATCTGATCCCATCACTGCATGGCAAATAGAGGGGAAAAAATAGAAATAGTTACAGACTTTATTTTCTTGGTTCCAAAATCACTGAAGATGGTGGCTGCAGCCATGAAATTAAAAGACACTAGCTCCTTGGAAGAAAAGCTATGATAAAACTAGACAGCGTGTTAAAATGCAGAGCCATTGCTTTGCCGACAAAGGTCCTGTTGCTGCTGCTGCTGCTAAGTCACTTCAGTCGTGTCCGACTCTGTGCGACCCCACAGACGGCAGCCCACAAGGCTCCTCTGTCCCTGGGATTCTCCAGGCAAGAACATTGGAGTGGGTTGCCATTTCCTTCTCCAATGCAGGAAAGTGAAAAGTGAAAGTGAAGTCGCTCAGTCATGTCTGACTCGTAGCGACCCCATGGACTGCAGCCCACCAGGCTCCTGTGCAGGGGGGGGTTTTCGAGGCAAGAGTGCTGGAGTGGGTTGCCGTTGCCTTCTCCAAGGTCCTGTTAGGTAGTTAGAATGGGGAAAGGGAGTCCAGAATGGTGGTGGCTAAAAGACAAAGAAGGAAAAAGCCCACGAAAATAGATCAAAGGAAGGTCCAGGGAGTGGAGTGAGGACCTCAGGTAAAACAGTCTTCCTGGCTAGCCCAGTTTACACAGGGCAGGCTCAGGGGAAGGAGAAAAAACATACAAAAAGAGGAGCCAAAATTGACCCGGGGGCCTCTCTTCTCTTGTCTTTTGGGTCAGCTCGGCCTCATACCTCAAGGATGTATTTTTCTTTGCTTGCCAAATAAAACAGCTGCAACGCTGATCTGTCTGTTGCTTCAATTTTTTGCTGCAGCAAGACAGAACCAAGGAAATTACAAACTCCCCCTACAGTCCGGATAGTCAAAGCTATGGTTTTTCCAGTAGTCATGTAGTGATGTGAGAGATGAAACTGGCTTGCTGCAGTTCATGGGGTCTCAAAGAGTCAGATATGACTGAGGGGCTGAAAAACAACAGAGAGAATCGATCTTGGCTCATTAACTTTAAAGTAGTGTAAGTGAAAGTGACGGGGAAGGCAATGGCACCCCACCCCAGTACTCTTGCCTGGAAAATCCAATGGATGGAGTAGCCTGGTGGGCTGCAGTCCATGGGGTCGCTAACAGTCGGACAGACTGAGCGACTTCACTTTCACTTTTCTCTTTCATGCATTGGAGAAGAAAATGGCAACCCACTCTAGTATTCTTGCCTGGAGAATCCCAGGGATGGGGGAGCCTGGTGGGCTGCCATCTATGGGGTCACACAGAGTCGGACACGACTGAAGTGACTTAGCAGCAAGTGAAAGTGAAGTCGCTCAGTCGTGTCGGACTCTGCGACCCGTGGACTGTAGCCCACCAAGCTCCTCCATCCATGGGATTCATGGTGGGCTGCCGTCTATGGGGTCACACAGAGTCGGACATGACTGAAGTGACTTAGCAGCAGCAGCCGGGAGTTTGTGATGGAGAGGGAGGCCTGGTGTGCTGCGGTCCATGGGGCTGCAAAGAGTCGGACACGACTGAGTGACTGAACTAATGAAATTTCATCTTCTGACTGTGGAGGAGGATCTGGAGAGAGTGGTGAGGCTGGGTACAATTGTGTGGTCTGTGTTTGAGCAGAGGAAGCCCAGACTAGTGTGGTGATTCTAAAAGTAGAGGATGGTAGGGAAGAGGGGGAGCCCAGGGCCTCTAGGGTGGCCTGTAGGCTGTGGGCTTAGGAGTATCCATGTGGGCTTCGCGTACCAGTGCATTCCATGTGGGACATGCTGAGTTCAGGAGACTTGTTGATAATGAAATAAAGGTTCATTAGACACTAGGGGAGGGAACTTGGAGGCTGCAGCAGTCTGGCCAAAATGAGGATGTGACTGGCATTCTTAATCTGAAGGTGAGAGGGGAGGACTCAGCTGTCTTTGAGCTCTCCCAGGAGTGTCAGTGTTTTAGAGGTGAGACCTGGATGAAGGCCAGAAGCCTGGGAAGCACCTGTTTAAGGGCTGAGCAGAGGGGTGGGGGCAGCAGCAGGACCACTGAGTGGGAACCCTTGGGTAGTCAGCTAAACGCTTCTTACTCTGTTCATTTTATAGCATAGTCTTGGCTCAAGTGGAAAGGTGTTTTGATAAGTTCCAGTTTGTTCTAGCAAAGCACTCGGATCTTGACATTTTCAGACAATTGAGTATAGGACTATTTTATTAGTACTATAACACCTCTCCTTTTTCTATTTTTATTTCCACTGTAGGCATAGCATTTTTCTTAATGGTATCCTTGAAATCACATGTAGAAGCAACCGTCAAATTTCCATAACTGTTTACAATCCTTTTTGTTCTTTTCCTTTGAAGACCTGTTACCTGGATGTCTGCCTTTTCATTTATTCATCATTTAAAGGAACCATGAGGCCATGCTGTGGAACAGAGGCATGAGCTTGAGTTCAAGCTGTGGCTGGAGATGTTGCTGGCCACTCTTTCCTTACTAGTTCCTCCGGATTCCCTGAACTTCCCACAGCGGGGCAGGGGTCGGTGGGGGATATGTGACCCCAGTCTTAGGCCGCAGACCTGTTCTCTATTTGTGTTCACTCTGGGTGATCTCATTCAAGTTCATGGCTTTTAATACCATCTGCACACATGAATCTGTATATCCCCTGTGTGGACCGATCCTCTAGGCTTCTAGACCTTCTTTCTATATTTTTTACTTCTTCACCATAACAGGGCCAGGTCCAAACTCCTGTACTCTACCCTTCCTGCACCCAGGTCACTCTTGGTGTAGCCACTCCTGCCTCAGTGGCACCTCCGTTTTTCACTTGTTTGAAGGCAGAAGTTTCTCAGTTGTCCTTGACTAACCTTTTCCTCTGGCACCCACTGTGTCGTACTCCACGCTCGTTGTTTGGGCCTCCCAGCTGTAGTCGCCCCCAGTCCAGGGCCCCGCTGCCGCCACCTGCCAGCCTCTTATCTCCTCCTCGCAGTGACCTCCCTCCTGCCTCTTTGCTTCCATTCTTGTCCCCAGGGTCTGTTCTCAGACCGCAGCCAGAGGAACCCTGTCAAAACAGTAAGCCAAACGTCCTTTTGGGAACTCCACAGTGACTTCTTATCCCACCAAGAGTAAAAGCCAAACGTCTGACAGGCCACAGGGTCTATGAGATGCTCCTTTTTCTTCTCCCATTTCATTCCCTGCTGTCTTCTCACCAGTTGCAGGCACTCTGAGCCCCTCCCCCACCCATGCTCAAGACTCCTCTCTGCCCAGAAGGCTCTGCCCCAGGGGTTCCCATCGCTGCCCCTGGTTCTTCGCCCAGATGTCACTCTCTCAGGACTCTCGGCATGGTTGACATGTCAGCTTTGCAGCCTCTGCCCTTCTGTCCTGCTCAGTTTTTTCCATAGGGCCATCTGACTCTATTGTTGTCAGTCCACTCCCACTAGATTGAAGGCAGAAGTTTGTTTACCACCATATCTCCAGTGTATGGAATAATGCTTGAGCTATCGAAGATAGTAAATAACGCATGGGGTTAATTTTATTGTATTATGAAAGAAATGTTATCTTTTTTTTCAGGTTTATCTCCAATAAGTATTTAGTGAAACGGCAGAGCAGAGACTATGATGTGGAGTGGGGCTATGCCTTCGATGTGCATCTGAATGCTTTTTATCCTCTCTTGGTCATTCTGCATTTTATACAGCTTTTTTTCATCAACCGTAAGTAGCAGTTTCTTCTAAACTTGTCATCAGAAAGTCTTCATTGTGTCCACTGAAAAAAGATTCATTGTCCGTGTCTCTTCGGCAGATGTCATCCTAACAGACACATTTATTGGATATTTAGTTGGAAATACCTTATGGTTGGTTGCCGTTGGCTACTATATCTATGTAACTTTCTTAGGATACAGTGGTAAGTAATTGATTTTTCTGGTTGACAACACTACAGGGAGGGGAGAAGTTGTAACAGTAATACAATGAGCTTTTATGGAGCTGGCACTGTCCCTGGTGTTTTACATAAATTCTCCCAGTTAATCTTTAATTATATGATACAGGTTTACTAGTCCCCATTTTTCAAATGAGGAGACAAGCCCAGAGAGATTAAGTAATTTATCCATGGTCCCATAGCTCCAAAGTGGCATAGCTGGTACATAACAAACTTTATAATTTCAAGGAACCATGTTAAACCATACTGATGCTATCCAGGTTTCTTGCAGGAACCCATGACGAGTTTCTTTTCTCCCAGGTTTTTGGGTTCTGGGTTACCAGCAGTCAGTCAGATGAGGAAAGGGTTGGGTCCAGTGTATGAGCATGTTTAAAACCTTTGCCATATTTTCTGTTTTATGATTGGGGGATGATTCTGAAATATTCTTCATTTTGTAAACATCTGTGTTGGTCCCAGGCCACCTGCTGGACAGGAGAAGCCTAGGGGTGGGAGATACTGTGGATAATCACGGAAGATCAAGCCAGCTTCTGCTGCACTCAGGATATGTTTATAAATTCATTATTCAATCCTGCTATCGGTTCATCTTTCATAGTATGAATGAGAACCATATTTATTTTTCTTCATGTAAAGAAATGACTGCTATTAATAGTTAAATTTAGAGATCTTATGCTTTGTTAGTGTTAGGTATTGTAGCCCTTTCCTTTATTGTCCCTCTAGAAGATCAGGATCTTACTGTAGACCTAAGTCACTTGGACTCACATGTGTCTGATTCCACTGGTCAGAGTCCCCTTGACTTTGTCAGGAACCACTTGCCCCCACCCCCCTCCAAATTGTAACGCCCCGTTTGGGGCACTGGGGAGGTCCTGTCTCTTGCTCGGGGGAGATGGAAGTGGGTTTTGGATCACTGTCCTGGTAACTGCCTACAATTTAGAAGATTCTTTGGGCACAGCTCAGTTTCAGCGTGGGGACTACTTGTATGAGAAATCCTTAGATTTGAATGGATGGGGTATGGACCCACTAACAGGAAGCCACAAGTGAGAAAGAAAGAAACACAGATATCTGGGGGTGGGTTTTATATTTGAGAGCTTCATTTCTTTCCTAAAGTCTGGGATACTAGTTGAGAGCTCACCCTCTCAAGTGGAGGTGTAACACTCCTTCGGTTGGGAAATCTCAAACAGCTGAAAGCTGTTTTTTTCCTATAACGTCATCCATGTCTGCTGGTACATTAAGATGGGAAGCTTCTGAAGCATCAGAGGTTTCAATTCACCACTTGAGCCATGAATAACTGGCGATATTGACTCACCCTTAACCTGAATCCTGGCCCTTTTCCAGCACTGCCATTTTTGAAAAACACGGTGATCCTTCTCTACCCATTTGCGCCTCTCATCCTGCTCTACGGACTCTCACTAGCCCTGGGCTGGAACTTCACCCACACGCTCTGCTCCTTCTACAAGTACAGAGTGAAGTGAGCCAGGGGGCCCCTTACATCTGAGCAGCAGCAACAGTATCGGTGAGGTGGTGATTTTCTGTGAAACCTGTAAATAAACTATCATTGTAGATATCTTAAAGGTACAAAGTTTGCATATTTGAAGAATTGTAAATGTTAATAGTACATTCCTTAAAACTGATTAAATGTACATTTCTACAATAAAATATTTTTTAAACTAAAGTGTTATCTTTTATTCTTAAATATTTGCACACAGAATGATACACAAAGTACTAAGGCTATGAAGAAAATAAAAAGGTAAAACTTTTTAACATAAATTATTTGTGAAGGCGTATCCACATAGTCATATGTGTGCCATCCCCTCCCCAACTTACTGACAAGGCACAGAGTTACCCCCATTTCTAACAGGCCACATTTTAAACTTTTATATGAGCCATAGGGTCCTAATTTAAGCTTTAAAAGTCTCCTTAGGAATCACTGAATTACAGGCTGTAAATGTCACTAATAGCCATTATTTATGCAAAAAAAAAAAAAAAAAACCCAACAAAGTGTAGTAGATTGAAGAGTGCCCCAGAAGCTCTTCTTACTCTGGGAGCTGTATAGCACACTTAAGGTGGGAGTGAACCTCTGTGTAACACTGACAGTCATGGTCTTAACAACAAAGGCTTTTTTTCTTTAAAGACTTTCCAAAACACACAAACCTACTATTGTTTTCTAACAGAAAATAGTCCCAGTAAGCTACTATTATATATCAGTGTTAAACAAAACTATAATAATAAAAAAGCTTGGTACTCATGAAGTTTTACCTGTTTTTTATTAGAAGGAGTCTTGAATTCAACATGGCTTTTTAAACTTCTTTATTTCAAATACACATGAACGGCTGTGGCACAGAGAAACAGCGATGAAGGCACAGTCAACGGGACCAGTTATCAGGTTTTCAGTTTTAGCAGCAAATTAGAAAATAAATAATCTGCCTTTGAAAATCCAACAGGACCTAAAATATTACTACAGTTATTACCAATCCGACCAATGAAGATGTTATAAGGAAAATATGTACAATATATTTCAGGGGGGAAAAAAAAACATTGGTACAACCTGGAAAAGCAGTTCTTCAGGCAGCTTCTCCCAGGGGTGCTTCCAGAAACACCCCCCAGTCACAAAGACAGCCTTTCCAAACAAAGTTTGTTCTCAAGGAGAAATGCTTTAGTCTTTCATCCCATAAATGAAACAATGGTTACATTTAATCAGCTGATCTCTAAAATCTTTCTTAGAAAACACGACCAACTACAGTGAAAATATCAAATCTGCTGGCAGTGCATCTTACAGTACCGTCGACCCCGGCCATCATTAAGGCTCAGAGACTACGTCTTCAAAAGGTATTTTCACCCAAATTTCAGCAAACATGTTTCAAACAAATAATGGAATGCTTATCAAACTCAAGTACCAAATCTTTTTGATTCCAGGGCAATTTGCTAATCACTAATGCTGTGAATTAAACAGCCTTCCTCGAGTCCAAGAGTATGGAATGTTCCCCGCAACAGACAATCCTTATTCTAGAACAGTTTTAGCACCACAGTTCCTAACGTTTTTCCACACGAACTGTTTCCAGTCCAACACTCAGTTTACATTTTTTGAATAACATCTAAATTGCCCACTCATGCTCTGAAGCTCCAGCCCTTTCTGGTTTGTTCCTCTGGAAATGCTCTAGCTAGCACCCTAACAGGTGAAGCGAGTGTTTCAGGTAAGAAGAGTCAAGTTTCTGTATAGATATTAATGATACAGGTATATAAATATAAAAAATGCCTTTTTTTTTAAGTAATATTCTTGTAGTGGTCTCTTCAGCACTGTAGGTTCACATGCATTGAAGAAATGAAGCATATTAGTTATGCCATATATATGTTAAGAATAATTAAAGGTACACAATTGTCAAACAAAATCTCACACTGAACAGTGCTCCATAGCTTGGAAATGTTTCCTTTCCTTTAGGACTTCAGATACGATTATGACTCAAAATTCTGACTTTTTGATAACTTTAGCCTCTCATTTTCTTTCTTTTCATTCAACTTTTCTTATATCAGGGCTATAGCATATAGTCAAAGAAGCACAAAAAATATGGATAAACCAAAATTAAACTTCAGCAATTAACAATTTGGGAGCAAAAGTATTTTGGAAAATGTGAATTACAAAACTTTTGTTTAGCACATATAGGATTTGATCTGTGCTTAGATTATAAAGTAATACAGAGTAGATTATTTGATCTCTACACAAAGGCATACTTTTTTTCCTCTTAATAGCTTATTTAAAATAGCACTGTTCATTCTTAATAATAACTAGCAGACTCAGAACAATCAAAATCAACATAAAGTGATGCTGATTCCAAAAAAAATATGCCTTACTGGATCCTGCTCCTGCAATGTCATGCTAGCAATTCCTTTATGAAACATGCTACTAAGCTGTTGCAAGTTTTTGCCAACAACCTTCCAATGAAAATTAACTGAGGTCTTCGGGAGAGAATCCCAGATGAGACTTGGATATATAATCTGGTAGGACAAGACTTTATTCATGTGTTTATCAAGAAATAACCCAACTATGTGTAAAAAAATGAAACTAGAACACTTACTAACATCATACACAATAAACTCCAAATGGATTAAAGATTTAAATATAAGGCCAGAAACCATAAAGCTTTTACAGGAAAACATACATGGTACACTCTTTGACATACATCACAGCAAGATTCTCTGTGACCCACCTCCTAGAGTAATAGAAATAAAAACAAAAGTAAACAAATGGGACTTAATTAAAAGCTTTTGCATGGCAAAGGAAACAATAAATGAGATTAAGACAACCCTCAGAATGGGAGAAAATAAAACAATAAGCAAACAAAACAACTGACAAAGGATTAATCTCCAAAAGATACAAGCAGCTCATGTATCTCAAAACAGAAAAACAACCCAATCAAAAAATGGACGGATGACCTAAACAGACATTTCTCAGAAAACATACAGATGGCCAACAAACATGAAAAGATGCTCAATATAGCTCATTATTAATGCAAATCAGAACTACAAGGAAGTATCACCTCATGCCAGAACAGTCATCAGTAGAAAACCTACAAACAATGAATGCTGGAGAAGATGTGGAGAAAAGGGAACACTCTCGCACTGTTGGTGGGAATGTAAATTGATACAGCTAGTAATGCAATTCCTTGAAAAACTAGGAAGAGAACTACCACATGACCGAACAATCCCAGTACTGGGCATATAGCCTGAGAAAACCATAAAGGAAAGAGACACGTGTAATCCCAATGTTCATTGCAGCACTTTTTAGAATAACTAGGACATGGAAGCAACTTAGATGTCCATCAACAGATGAATGGATAAAGAAATTGTGGTACATATATACAGTGGACTACTACTCAGCTGTTAAATAAAAAAGTGTACATCTGAGTCAGTCCTAGAGATGGATCTATTATACAGAGTGAAGTCAAAAAGAGACAAATATTGTACATTAACACATGCACATGGAATCTAGAAAGATGGTATTGATGATCCTATTTGCAAGGCAGCAATGGAGATGCAGACATAGATAACAGATCTGTGAACACAGTTGGAGGAGAGGTGGGAGGGATTGAGCGAATAGCATGGAGATGTACATTACCGTACATAAAACAACAAGTGAGAATTTGCTGTATGACTCAGGAAACTCAATCCAGTGCTCTGTGACAACCTAGAGGGGTGGGATAGAGTGGGAGGGGGTTTCAGAAGGGAGGGGACATATGTATACCTGTGGCTGATTCATGCTGATGTATGGCAGAAACCAATACAATATTGTTATCCTCCAGTTTAAAAAATGAAATACACCAGAAGGAATCAAGTAGGAAGACTTTTCTGCTTCACCTCTTTTAAATATCATATTCATTTTCTATTGCTGCATTAAATCATGGCAAATTTAAAAGCTTAAGACAATACCCTTATTATCTTATTATCTCACAGGTCTGTAGGCCTGAAGTCCAGGCAGACAGGACTGTGCTCTCTGCTCAAGGTCTCACAAGGCTGGAATCCAGGTGCTGGTGGGGACCAGGCTCTTGGCTGCTGAAGCAGAGTCCATCTGCAGACTCCTTCAGATTGCTGGCTGAGTTCAGTTCCTGTGGCTGCAGGACTGCAGTTTCCATTCCCTTGGCTGCCAGCTGGGGCCTCTCAGCTCCTTAAGAGGCATTTCTCCTCATGTGGCTGCCCCTATCTGAAACCAGCCATGGTGTCTCAAGTCCTCCTGCTTTGAATCTCTGACTTCTGCTGACAGCCTGAGAAAACTCAGGACCCACATGATTTGGTTAGCTATTCCCAGATGATCTCGCTTTTGCTGTACAACATAATTATGGATCATACTCACAGGTTTCACATACACTCAAAATCTATGAAGTCACTGGGGGTCATCCACAGAAGTCTGGCTGCTACAAATACACACTGCTATCAATTAGAGCAATCTTTCCAAATGTGCTGTTTGCATATAACCACACTTGGCTCCGCGGACAGCACNTATTTGATCTCTACACAAAGGCATACTTTTTTTCCTCTTAATAGCTTATTTAAAATAGCACTGTTCATTCTTAATAATAACTAGCAGACTCAGAACAATCAAAATCAACATAAAGTGATGCTGATTCCAAAAAAAATATGCCTTACTGGATCCTGCTCCTGCAATGTCATGCTAGCAATTCCTTTATGAAACATGCTACTAAGCTGTTGCAAGTTTTTGCCAACAACCTTCCAATGAAAATTAACTGAGGTCTTCGGGAGAGAATCCCAGATGAGACCTGGATATATAATCTGGTAGGACAAGACTTTATTCATGTGTTTATCAAGAAATAACCCAACTATGTGTAAAAAAATGAAACTAGAACACTTACTAACATCATACACAATAAACTCCAAATGGATTAAAGATTTAAATATAAGGCCAGAAACCATAAAGCTTTTACAGGAAAACATACATGGTACACTCTTTGACATACATCACAGCAAGATTCTCTGTGACCCACCTCCTAGAGTAATAGAAATAAAAACAAAAGTAAACAAATGGGACTTAATTAAAAGCTTTTGCATGGCAAAGGAAACAATAAATGAGATTAAGACAACCCTCAGAATGGGAGAAAATAAAACAATAAGCAAACAAAACAACTGACAAAGGATTAATCTCCAAAAGATACAAGCAGCTCATGTATCTCAAAACAGAAAAACAACCCAATCAAAAAATGGACGGATGACCTAAACAGACATTTCTCAGAAAACATACAGATGGCCAACAAACATGAAAAGATGCTCAATATAGCTCATTATTAATGCAAATCAGAACTACAAGGAAGTATCACCTCATGCCAGAACAGTCATCAGTAGAAAACCTACAAACAATGAATGCTGGAGAAGATGTGGAGAAAAGGGAACACTCTCGCACTGTTGGTGGGAATGTAAATTGATACAGCTAGTAATGCAATTCCTTGAAAAACTAGGAAGAGAACTACCACATGACCAAACAATCCCAGTACTGGGCATATAGCCTGAGAAAACCATAAAGGAAAGAGACACGTGTAATCCCAATGTTCATTGCAGCACTTTTTAGAATAACTAGGACATGGAAGCAACTTAGATGTCCATCAACAGATGAATGGATAAAGAAATTGTGGTACATATATACAGTGGACTACTACTCAGCTGTTAAATAAAAAAGTGTACATCTGAGTCAGTCCTAGAGATGGATCTATTATACAGAGTGAAGTCAAAAAGAGACAAATATTGTACATTAACACATGCACATGGAATCTAGAAAGATGGTATTGATGATCCTATTTGCAAGGCAGCAATGGAGATGCAGACATAGATAACAGATCTGTGAACACAGTTGGAGGAGAGGTGGGAGGGATTGAGCGAATAGCATGGAGATGTACATTACCGTACATAAAACAACAAGTGAGAATTTGCTGTATGACTCAGGAAACTCAATCCAGTGCTCTGTGACAACCTAGAGGGGTGGGATAGAGTGGGAGGGGGTTTCAGAAGGGAGGGGACATATGTATACCTGTGGCTGATTCATGCTGATGTATGGCAGAAACCAATACAATATTGTTATCCTCCAGTTTAAAAAATGAAATACACCAGAAGGAATCAAGTAGGAAGACTTTTCTGCTTCACCTCTTTTAAATATCATATTCATTTTCTATTGCTGCATTAAATCATGGCAAATTTAAAAGCTTAAGACAATACCCTTATTATCTTATTATCTCACAGGTCTGTAGGCCTGAAGTCCAGGCAGACAGGACTGTGCTCTCTGCTCAAGGTCTCACAAGGCTGGAATCCAGGTGCTGGTGGGGACCAGGCTCTTGGCTGCTGAAGCAGAGTCCATCTGCAGACTCCTTCAGATTGCTGGCTGAGTTCAGTTCCTGTGGCTGCAGGACTGCAGTTTCCATTCCCTTGGCTGCCAGCTGGGGCCTCTCAGCTCCTTAAGAGGCATTTCTCCTCATGTGGCTGCCCCTATCTGAAACCAGCCATGGTGTCTCAAGTCCTCCTGCTTTGAATCTCTGACTTCTGCTGACAGCCTGAGAAAACTCAGGACCCACATGATTTGGTTAGCTATTCCCAGATGATCTCGCTTTTGCTGTACAACATAATTATGGATCATACTCACAGGTTTCACATACACTCAAAATCTATGAAGTCACTGGGGGTCATCCACAGAAGTCTGGCTGCTACAAATACACACTGCTATCAATTAGAGCAATCTTTCCAAATGTGCTGTTTGCATATAACCACACTTGGCTCCGCGGACAGCACTGTTAGCATACAACTTGTTCATTACTAGGACACATTTAAGAGACGACTTCACAGCACTGCTGACGTTTTTCTAATTATTCACTGATGCAATTGTTGCTCTAAAAAAGCTGTAACAGACATCTCCCAACAGTTGAATTAACCTATACGCACACGTCTAGAGCCTGCATGCTAAATAATCCACATGCATTCGTGTTTTCCAAAGCTTGTCAATCACAAGCTTTGGAACCTCAACTTCAAGTTGTAGATCTTACTGGACTCCAATAGCAGACACAGTGAATGCCATAAGGAACGCATGAGACTGAGAGCAAAGAATTCAGAACTGGATCTCAGACACCCGGAGATGGGTCCTCAACTTTCTCTTCTCTCCGCAAATACTCATCATCATTTACACTAGGACATATTCTGCATGTCTGCTTTCAGTTTCATGATTGCAACTCATTATTCTGAATTCTAAAATGTTCATATTAGCACTCTTGACACAGTGCTGTCCTATAGAATTGTCCGGGATGATGGAGATGTTCTATATCTGTGCTGTTTGATCCAGTGGCCACTAGCCATAGGGAGGGCCATTGTGACTACAGAGCTGAATGTTTTATTAATTTAAGTAGCTGCCCGGTGTCCAGTGGCTACTGTAGAGGACAGCAGAGCTCCAGAGACATCATGCCATAGACACAGAAAAGTAAAGCCCACCACTTGACACACTTTCCGCACTCACCCTTTGGGCAAAAGTGGTTCAGCATCCATTCAAGGTCAAGTATTTACTTCCTCTCTGTTCCAGATTCCCTAATCCTCTGTCCCAATACTTCAGTTCCTAACATGATTCTTAAGGGCAACCACTAGAATTGCCTGTCCTTGGCAAGTTTCTAATTGTCTAGTGGAAATCAGGGGAGGAGAGCTCAGCAAACAAGAGGCTCCATCCTGTACAGCAGGGGATGGACAGGAAGCACAACGTACACGCTTGCCCACAGGAGCTTGACATTTGGTCAGAGTGAGTGCACATCTGTGCACACACACACCCACAAACAGAAACTAGACAGTTGAGACCACGTGTGTGTGTGTGCACGCATGCAAGTGTGTGGCAAGGACAGCAGCTGGAGACAGTTCAGGAAAAGGAAGAGGAATGTGGGATGGCAGAGTTGGTCCCCTCCCCCAGACCCTGCCTGGGTACCTGCCATGTGTCAGGCAGTGTTCTGGGCTCAATGAGGCACTGGTAACAAATTCACAGGAAGGAAGGGGTGCACAAGGAAGTCCCTGAAAGATAAGATGTGGCTAAAACTCTTCTCAGGAACAGGAGGGATGAGCTAATAAGTTTTCACCCTCAGCTCTGCAGAGCTGCTTGGATAAGGCTGTCTCAAGACATACACCCTGACAAAGGGCCAGGAACTGCAGTTACTGTCACCTCCTTGGACTCAGAGCATGGCCTTTCTTCCTCAAGTCAGAGTCGGCTACTTGGGCAGCAGAGAAACAAGGGGGTTCTAAACCCACCTCCAGATTTTTACCTCCTGACACTTAGTTGTTGGAGCAGCAATTTGGAATGTAAAGCTGGTTCCAATGTTTTATAATGAGAGGCTATGCTTTTCCAGTGAAATTTCCCTGCCAGGCACTGGGCCAAGGAGAGTTGGAAAGAAAAGGTAAATTAAAGAAAATACGAAATAAATTTTAAAAACCTTGAGGAAAATGTTTAACTGGACTTTGACAGAAAAATAACCATTGTTGGCAACGTGTAACTTTTAAATCAAGAACAATTCAAGTAATGGGAAAAATTGTACCTTATCTGTGTTTTCCATCCTTTGTCACTGCATGACCCTGTACAGAAAATAAGGCTGTTTGAAAGCTATTTGTTCAGCCTGCTGGGTATAGGTGACACTTCTCCAAGCTAAAGGCAACCAGCAGAACCTCCAGTGCCCAAGGCCTCAGCCACAGGCTATTCTGAAAGCCCAGAGGATTTAACCTCTGCACACCTGTAACTGCCTGCAACCCACTTGAGGACACCACAGTGATTGGGAACTGATGTTGATAATTCATAATTTTGTAAAAGACTTCCGTTAAGATCACTGACTGCTAAGGCTGATAATATTTTTGCTACAGTAGTGACATCATGTGGAATTGCAGGTTTAAGAGTAATAAATACTCTTTGGATGTGAATTTACTTACACACTGCAACAGAATAAATTATTTTGAAAAACATACACCTGTTACAATACTCTTCACCAGAAACCCACCATTACAATCACATTTTTCTTTAAAATTAAACCAATTGCGACTCATACAACAGCATTACCTAGAAAACATTTTGTCAGAACTCAGAATGAGTGCAGATATAAAAGCATCAGGAGAAAATGCATCTAATTCATGGATTTTAGACAAAGATTAATACAGAAAGAAGAGTTTGTCATTTTACATACCAGAGGAAATGTAATGACTTCAGTGTATGGTAATTTGAGTTGAAATGCCTCACCCTTGCACATTAAAATTTATCAGACTGATTTTTTGTGGCTATACACCATACATAGTATAGTAAAAATAACCCTCAAGAAGGACATTGGTCTTTAAAATCCTGGCTTTAAGGAATGACAAACGACTTTGAAAATATTTTGCTCAGAATCATTGCGATTATAAAAGTACTTCAGTTAGGAAATCAATCTAGAATCGTTCTTAAATGGCAGTGCATTTGAAAAATGGCATTAACTTGTAATGTTTGCATTTCCAAAGAAAAATATAGAAAGAACTTAAAAAAGCAAGGTAACTGGTTTTCAAAAAAAGTATTGATTCAAAAATTTACTGCACAAAAATATGTACTTCTTAAGTATTTCTAATAAATTAACTCCATAACATTGTATGTATATTTATATATTTATATATATATAATCCCTGATCATCTATAAAAGAGGGTCTATAATACTAAAATAAATGAACTTCAAAAGTACCCCCTTCATAAAATGTATTTAACATTAATTTTTCTCAAATTTAATGAATGTAACAATATGTACAACTCTTATGTATTAGTATAATACCAAAATAGTACAAGTCATATTAACAGGCTGTCATAACTGTAAAACGTTTGAGTTGAGTTAAAACTGGAGGACAGCTTAGATTCAAAGGAATACAATTATCCGTGGGAGATTCATTTTCCAAGTGGAAATATGACAATCATTTATCTACAGTAGATTTCACGAGAGGTAGAATTCAAGTTACAAAAAAAAAGGTACGTGCTCAGCTGTCTTTAATCAACAAATTCACAGGGGAAAAAATGTGTTGGTTTCTTAGTAGAGGTGGTCAGTTTGTGACTTTTTTAATATGGATCTGAAATACAAGATAGTGAACAGCATGATATGGCAATCAATTTTCAATTCGAAAAAAATCTTAAGTATGAAATCCAAATGTTGTAAAAAAAAAAAAAATGTAGAATCTAAGCTGTTTCACTGATTTAATGTATTGTCTTACCTCATTAAGGATGGCCCAAACAGCAGAATTCTGAATAACTGAAAGTCGGAAGGCAGAAATGGGGTTTAGGTTGGGATCCACCATCCCTTCTGCAATACCGTTTTCAAATTTCCCTGCAAAGGAAAAAATCAACACTTGCTGGGGTAAGAGCGAAACAAGCACAAACTATCACTAACTTAAAGCAGGGAAGGAAACACCAAAAAAATATTTCCACAGATGTTTTTACACAAAGGATGGGTGAATTTGTTTTCTTCCTACTACCTTTATTCCAGGTTTAAATGTCTCACAAAGTAGTACATGCTTTAAACCATGAGCAGCAACCTATTTAACAGGCAGAGCTACACATTTTCTTACTGCAAATTTTTAAAAAGTAAATATATTTATTCTGATAGCAACTAACACAAGTTTTTAGTAAAATATGACTTATAAGCCTTACAAAACATACTCCTTACCATCTCTCAGTCTACTTTGAGGATTGAGTCAATAGTAACAAATTTCACTGCTTAATTAGACACACACACACACTGGTTGGTTTTGAGTGATTTCCAAGGTCAAATCTAGGAGGAATTAAGAGATGATACATCCTCAAGGCAGGTCTAATATAAAACTCCATTATAAATGACAAGCTCATAAAGCTCTCCTGTAAGGAAAAGGACCAAGACCTTCTCGAAAAGATAATAAGCTCTCTATTCTACTTCTCTTGCTGTGAGCAAACAGCAAGGAAACAAAACAAAAACACTGTTGAAAACAGTGTCAGAAAAATGGTTGTTCTGAGTCACACTGCTCTAAGCCAGAGATTGGCAACTTCCTAAAATAGCAGATAGTAAATATTTTAGGCTTTGTGAGTCAAGAGGGCATTTGAGAATATCACACAGGTACTTGTACAGGAAAAGAGAAAAACTGATTTCCATAAAATTTTTGCTGATGAAATTCAAACTTTCAACTAAGTATTTTATATTTTATTTTTATTTATTTTGAAATTCAAAATAACTCTGTATCTTTTTTTTTAATTAACTGGGACTCAAATTCAATGTTCCTTATAAAACTGATCACAAATATTAACGTTAATGTGGATCTATAATGAGGCTTCTTTTTATGAAGAGATTTATTTTCAATTTAAAATATTTTTCTCAATCCATATTTACTATTAAACATTTGTGCAACACTCTTTGGTAAAGTAAAGTCCTGAAATAATCTGTATAGCATTAAAAGATACGGCTTATCCACTGACTTTTTAAAAAACTTTTTATTTTAGAGTACAGCTGATAAACAATGTTGTGATATCTTCAGGTGAACAGCAAAAGGACTCAGTCATACATATACATGTATCCATTCTCCCCCAGACTCTCCTCCCCTCCAAACTGCCACATAACATATGAGATTTTGATATATCTTGAAGGTTTCCTTTCACACAGCCTAGATAAGATACTGCCAAATAATGTTACTAATCCATAAGCCCAAGATTTAATGGAGCATATCCATGACTTGGAAGGTATCTGTGTCAAACTCTATTAAGAGTCTTTTCTTCAGAAGATATCTACCTTATCATAGCATTACAGATGAATCACTTCCAATCAAAGGTTAGGTGGAACCTCCTCAATTAGCTTGATATTTCCTGCAGTTTGGTGTCACCAAAGTGACTTGAGTGAAATATAAGTTTTACACATAAGAACTGTTTTATTTTAATAATTTTAGATTGAATTCACTAAGAAATATTATCAGGTCTGAAGCAAAAACTTATTTTCAAAAAGATAACAGCAGTCGAAGGCACTCAAAAACTTTCTCACTTGGAGAATTTTCAATTATTATTCCAGAGCTTAAAAATAAATAAATAAAATTTTATCACTGCTAAGCCCCAGAACTGCTGTTTGGTAGGGCAAGTCAGAATATTCAGTTCTTATTTCTGACAAAAATTCACAAAACTGATGTTGATGAAGTCGATGAGAGTGAATAAAATTCACTGGCAATACTACTAGTTCAATAAATTAATCATACACGACAGATTCAAACATTCTGCAAGGCATCTATTGACGCATAATAAGATAACCATAAACTTGAAACACCTTATGGCTTTTTAAAACTTTTTACATTTACAGCTGATTAACCATGCTGTGATGGTTTCAGGTGCACAGCAGAACAACTCAGCCATACATACACATGTATCCATTCTCTCCCAAACTCCCCTCCCATCCAGGTTGCCACCTAACAATGAGCAGAGTTCCATATGTAATACAGTGGGTCCCTGTTGGTTATCCATTTAAATACAACAGTAAACACTTAGTTTTGCAAGCTTTGTTAACTCTGTCCATCAAACCCTTCTCCTACACAGGTATCATTTTTACTACCATTCACTGCAACACATCCTAGCAGATTCCGCCTCAGGTTGTACAAATTTGGTCTTCGCAACTTGTTTGAAAACACTCTTGCCTGCACTTGTTCCCTACAGACTACTCGCAGAGGCCAATTCTTCAGTCACTTCAAACCTGGCGTTGACTCCAAATAACAAGGCAGCAGTTGTTAACAGATAAGGCAGTAGTACCTATCAACTCAAGTCAAAAAAAAAAAAAAAACTACTCAAATAATTTGCTTGCCTTTTGATTACTGACATTGCTCTCAAGGCCCCCAACTCCTCAATCAAAAGTTATTACTGAAAGTCTAACGGTCTGAAATAAGATCATCTTCTCTGTACACGTATCTCTGGCTGTTACAGCTAAACACTGGTGAATGGATTTCTTGCTTGCTAACATGTGAGCCACTTTGGTTACAGCCTCATTAGAATCTTTTATTTTTGTGAAGAAACTCTCAGTGAGGAGATACATTTTAAACTTTCTAGTTTTATCTGACCATTGCTTTCCTGTGAGCTGGGGATACCGTTGTGAGTGGTTAGTTTGGTAACATATGCTTTAGTACAGTTCCTTTACACAGTCAACACGATGATGTGCCAGCTAACTTTGTAAAAAGAACCCATGTTCCACTGTATTAAAAAGCACAACATTCAAAATCCACTCTCTTGTTTTTACCTGAAGGGTAATCACCGGTAATTTTTTTTTTTAATGTCACAATAGAGTGATGTGTGTGGCACATCAAACCCTGCCAAATTGTAATGCATCAGTGCTCAAAGCAATCGGAGCACCACCTCCATCTCTTTGGCAACTGCTCGCTTATCTCTGCTGCTGTAGCAAAAAGACACACAGAGAAGCAAATGACCACGGCTATGTTCTAAACAAACTATTCATGGGCACTGAAATGGGAATATTTTCTAATTTTTACATATCATGCTGCTGCTGCTGCTAAGTCGCTTCAGTCGTGTCCGACTCTGCGACCCCATAGACAGCAGCCCACCAGGTTCCCCTGTCCCTGGGATTCTCCAGGCAAGAACACTGGAGTGGGTTGTCATTTCCTTCTCCATTGCATGAAAGTGAAAAGTGAAAGTGAAGTCACTCAGTCGTGCCTGACTCTTAGCATGACATAGTACTATACTTATTTTTTTTCAACCACTTAACAATGAGAATCAGTTCAGTTCAGTCGCTCAGTCGTGTCCGACTCTTTGCGACCCCATGAATCGCAGCACGCCAGGCCTCCCTGTCCATCACCATCTCCCAGAGTTCACTCAGACTCACGTCCATCGAGTCCGTGATGCCAGCCAGCCATCTCATCCTCGGTCGTCCCCTTCTCCTCCTGCCCCCAATCCCTCCCAGCATCAGAGTCTTTTCCAATGAGTCAACTCTTCGCATGAGGTGGCCAAAGTACTGGAGTTTCAGCTTTAGCATCATTCCTTCCAAAGAAATCCCAGGGTTGATCTCCTTCAGAATGGACTGGTTGGATCTCCTTGCAGTCCAAGGGACTCTCAAGAGTCTTCTCCAACACCACAGCTCAAAAGCATCAATTCTTCGGCACTCAGCTCTCTTCACAGTCCAACTTTCACATCCATACATGACCACAGGAAAAACCATAGCCTTGACTAGATGGACCTTAGTCAGCAAAGTAATGTCTCTGCTTTTGAATATACTAAACAATGAAAAAAGTTTCAACATTCTTTGCTCACAGGCCATTCAAACAAGCAGCTAACCCTTGTGCTGTTAAATGATGTGTCAATTCTCAAGTCTTAAAACATAATGACCAGGCTCAAAATAAGACACACTTAAGTTGAAAACCATACAGGTTTCAAAGTTTATACTCATTTTCTTGAATAATCATGTTTATTCTTGCTTTTAATTTTTATTTTATACTGGAGTATAGTTTTTGGGTTTCCCAGGTGGTGCTAGTGGTAAAGAACCCACCCACCAACGCAGGAGATGTAAAAGATGAGGATTTGATCCCTGGGCTGGGAAGATCCCCTGAAGCAGAGCATGGCAATCCACTCCAGTATTCTTGCCTGGAGAATCCCATAGACAGAGGAGCCTGGCGGGCTATAGTCCACAGGGTCACAAAGAGTCGGACACGACTGAAGCGACTTATCACGCAAGCACAGTTGATTTACAGTGTTCAGGAGTACAGCATAATGATTCAATTACACATTTACATATATCATTTGCACAGGAAATATTCAACATATGAACTTCTAAGTAATGTTTTTATTAAAAATTATTAATATTTGTTTCATAAAAGTATGTCCATAGAATTGATGCTTTTGAACTGTGGTGTTGGAGAAGACTCCTGAGAGTCCCTCGGACTGCAAGGAAATCCAAACAGTCCATTCTAAAGGAGATCAGCCCTGGGTGTTCTTTGGAAAGAATGATGCTGAAGCTGAAACTCCAGTACTTTGGCCACCTCATGCAAAGACTTGACTCACTGGAAAAGATTTTGATGCTGGGAGGGATTGGGGGCAGGAGGAAAAGGGGACAACAGAGGATGAGATGGCTGGATGGCATCACCGACTTGATGGACGTGCGTTTGAGTGAACTCCAGGAGTTGGTGATGGACAGGGAGGCCTGGAGTGCTGCGATGTATGGGGTCGCAAAGAGTCGGACATGACTGAGCGACTGAACTGAACTGAACTGAGGGAGTGTTTGCTACAAAAACAGTACTACTTAATATTTAGTTAGGAAGTGGATTCAGGGTTGAAAAATACTGTGGAACTTGAAACATTTTAACTTATGAGATATCTGAATCTGTCACCTGATGAGTTCATTTAATTAGAAAAATAATTAGTAAATGATAAGACTGGCTTCATTAAGACCCTCTCACCTAGCAATTTTATACTAAAGAAATACTCTAGCATGTGCAGAAAGCATATACAGACTGCAGCAAAAATTGGAAATGATTTTAGGAGCAATGCTTAGCAGGACATGCTAATACAAGGGAATATTAGGCAGCCAATTAAAAGAATGAAGAAAGAATAAAGAGAATGAAGTAAAGTTGTAGATGATGCAGTTGTGAGTTACTTCCATTTCTAAGCATACACTGGAGAGAAACTCTAGTACATGTGCATAAGTTTTTAGACCAGCAAAAAGATGAAGACAAACTTTATGACCAAACAGAACAGACAGTAATGTAATCATCTCTGGAGATCTATCCAACAGTGAAAAGAAATGATCCATAGATACACAGATCCACATGGTTGAATCTCACAACGGTGAGAGACAAAAAATTGTAGATTATAGAATGATAATCATTTATATTTTAGAATAAACAAAATAAGACTATGCATTATTCAGGGGTATATTACATGTATACTAAAAGCATACATGGAAACATTAACCACAAAATTTAGGATAGTAGTTACTTTTTTTTAACTCTTCAGCTATACCCAACAGCATATGGATCTTAATTCCCTGGCCAGGAAACAAACCTGTTCCCATTGCACTGGAAGGCAGAGTTTTAACCGCTGGGTGGCCAGCAAAGTCCCAAGAGGGTTCTTATTACCTATCTCTTTCTGTGGTTCTCTCTGTCATGACCTACTGTATGGGCTACAGTTTAGCTTGAATGTAGCTACCAGTTTCCTCCCAGTTGTTTACCATACATCTCCATCATATTCCACAGCACCCTTGGGCGTGAACTTCCCCAAGCTCTGTTCCATGTCAGTCCCCTTAGGGCGAGCTACGGAGCTCCTTGTTCTGATGGGCTGCCTCTCCCCTGGAGCCACCTCTGCACCACTGCTCAGGATCCCTGGCAAGGACAGCAGCTGGGGGACAGTGACACTCCTGCTGTTCAAGCAGAGGTGTACAACCTCTGGGTTGCAGCAGTAGCCCTTCACGTCCTGCTGACTTCTCCCAGCATGAGGGACCCAGTGGGCAGGGAGAGGCAATGGGGACCAAGAATTCATGCCCTGCCAGGCCTGCAGCGAAACTTTGCCCTAGGAATGGAGGTGGGGTGGAGGAAGGGAACCTCAGGTCTCCAAGGGTCTGGATAGAGCTTCTGCAACAGGGAGCTGGGGTTGGGCGCAGGGAGATGACAGGTGCTGGAAGCCTGCCTTTCCTAGTGATATGCCTTCGCCCTGGATCAGGAACTGGCAGGAGGCGGACTCAGCAATCATGGCTGGACAAGCAGAGAGGAGATTCTGTGTCACTGAGCTTGGCCAGAGTAGGCAATGGGCAGAGCTCCAATGCCATAAACTTTTTTTTTTTTTTAAGATTTTTTGATGTGGACCATTTTAAAAAGAAACTCTTTATTGAAATCTGTAACAATACTGCTTCTGTTTTATGTTTCCATTTTTTAGCCAAAAGGCATGTGGAATCTTAGCTTCCTGACCAAGGATCGAACCTTTATTCCCCTGCAACGGAAGGTAACGTCTTGACTGCTGGAACACCAAGGAATTCCCTCTAATGCCACAGACTCTTAATGTTTTTACTGAGATTCAGATGTTATAAGTCAATGGTTCCCCATTTGCTGTGCTTTTATGAAAAATAACTGTTACCAGTTATGGTAGACTCACTAGAAGAAAGTCTGTGAAGCCCCTCACACATTATTTCTCTAAAGCAGGCTTCTTAAGGGAGCAGATTTTTTTATATTCAGTTGAAAAAAAAACCAGTTGCTTTTGCTTCTGATGCCTGCTTTTGTCCTACAACTTCCGAGGTCTCATCGCCCAACAGTTCTCTCCTGGTTCTAGATGTGTAGGAGTTGATGTTTTAGATGGCCATTTCCTTCAAATTACTGCAGAGACATTTACTCATAAATGTCTCTATTTTCTATGCTACTTTCATAAGCTAGAGCATTCTCAGAAATTAAATAACTGACAGGTAATAGGGTTAATAAATGTCTCACATACACAGCTAATTTTATGAACAGTTCTAGAGTGGGCTAAAATATAACCCAAATATAAAAATAATTAAACTCATTAATCCACTAAAATGACAGAGAAATTAGTCAGGGTTATTGCACAAGCCTTGTAACAAAACCTGAATGATATTCACTGAACATAAAGCTGCTGGAGGGCTTCCCTGATGGCTCAGTGGTAAAGAATCCACCTGTCAGGGCAGGAGATGCGGGTTTGATCCCTGGTCCAGGAAGATCCCACATGCCCCAGGGCAACTAAGCCCGTGTGCCACAACCACTGAGCCTGTGCTCTCGAGACCAGTAACTGCAACTACTGAGCCCAAGCACCCTTCAGCCCATGCTCCACAACAAGAGAATCCAGCACAGTGAGAAGCCCCACACACTGCAGCTAGAGAGTAGCCCCCACTCTCTACAACTAGAGAAAAGCCCACACAGCAACAAAGACCCTGCTGCTGCTGCAGAGTCGCTTCAGTCGTGTCCGACCCTGTGCGACCCCACAGACGGCAGCCCACCAGGCTCCCCCGTCCCTGGGACTCTCCAGGCAAGAACACTGGAGTGGGTTGCCATTTCCTTCTCCAATGCATGACAGTGAAAAGTGAAAGTGAAGTCACTCAGTCGTGTCCGACTCTTAGCGACCCCATGGACTGCAGCCCACCAGGCTCTTCCGTCCATGGGATTTTCTAGGCAAGAGAACTGGAGTGGGGTGCCATTGCCTTCTCCGAACAAAGACCCAGATAGCCAAAATAAATAAATAAAATTATTTTAACAAAACAAAACTGCTGGAGAGTTATAAGAACGTATCTGTTCTATATACCTACAATAGTAATTGACCAATATAGTCTCTTCTGCATACCACTAGGAAAAGCATTAATTTGTTCTGGTGGTGATGGTGAAGTCACTCAGTCGTGTCTGACTCTTTGCAACCCCATGGACTGTAACCTACTAGGCTTCTCCGTCCGTCCAAGTAAAAGAAAACATCTAATAATTCACTGAGTTGGTGTCTATCAAGGGATGGGCTCTATTATTATATACCTGGTAGCTCAGGTGATAAAGAATCTGCCTGCAATGCAGGAGACCCAGGTTCGATCTCTGGGTGGGGAAGAGCCGCTGGAGAGGAAACGGCTACCCACTCCAGTATTCTTGCCTAGGAGATCTCATGGACAGAAGAGCCTGGCAGGCTACAGTGCATAGGGTTGCAAGAGTCGGACACGACTTAGCAACCGAAGAGCAACAACTATATAGCTGATTGTGTCAGGCACCTAGACTAACTTTGTTGGACTTAACGAACAAATTGGACTTAGGAATGCACTCTCAGAACAGAACTCGCGCACATGTAGGGGACTTAATACAGATATTTTATGCTAATGGACACTAAAGCGGTGTGGGATTTCGGGGTGTCTCCCAAGGTTAGCCCAGGCAGCTGGATGAACACTGATGGCACAAACCAAAGAAATGTCCCTACTATAGATGCCCAGGGTAGATGGCCACATGGCCTCCAGGAAGCTTTTCAACAGGTATCTCAGTAGAGCCTTAAAGCTCAGGAGGGAGGCAGGGCTAAAGACATGGCCCTCGAGTATTGTTGAGACCATGAGAGGAGCCTGCTAAGGGCATCCAGTATGAGCCTGCAGAAGGCAGCTGAAGATGGATTATCTGCCAGTGACCACAATGAAACAGCAGAGAGAGAGAAAGAGGAACCAGGAAGCGAACCATTGCTCTGAAATCCTAGTTGGGTCAAGATCATAATGAAAGAATGTATTAGAACATGAGAACAATGAAAACAGTACACTGGTGTATATAACCCTAAACCTGCTTAACATCTGAAAAGAACTTACAGTTACTTTAGGACTAGGTTCCGAAAAGGAAAGGCCACTTTCCTAGTGTAAAACGCGTCTCACCTATTCTGAAATAGCCATCTTCTACTCGTTTGTCTTTGGTTTCTTTGCTGATTTCCAAACCTTCACTCTAAAACAGAACAACAACAGGAATAATGACTTCTATTTAAAATCAATCTGAGTCACTGATCCATTTTATAAACATAAAAGTGACATCTGTGCCACAGCTACCTCTGAAGGGAAAACGCCATTTCAGTCTTGAACCTCGAGAGGCTTATTAATGTTAAGTGCTCTTGTCTTAAACCAGCGTCTGACTCTGTATATAATATAGGAGTTGGCTAGGAATTTTAGATTTTAATTATTTCCCAGTTTAGATCAATTTAATAGAATGCAGTTTTCTATTAAAAACAGACGGAAGTAAAGAACTGTGTGTTAACTAGAAAGATGTTAAGCATCCCCTGTGAAAGTCACTCAGTCGTGTCTGACTCTGTGACCCCCATGGACTGGTAGCCCTCCAGGCTTCTCCGTTCATGGGATTCTCCAGGCAGGACTACTGGAGTGGATTGCCATCTCCTTCTCCAAAACATTCCTAAAAGACCAATAATGTTCTGTATTATTCAACAGGCATTGAAACTACATGGTATTTTGGGATTCAAAACACAAACAGCAAGTAAGCATTAACATCAAATAACAATTAATTTATTTTCCCAGTACAAATGTCCAAGTAATCTTCCAATCGGAAACAAAATAAAGGCTCTTTCTATGAATAAGGCAAACAGGACAATATACTAGGTGTTTCATAGTTCCAAAGAGTCAGTATGACTCACCACCAAGGCCTTGCAATCGTGAGAATTTTCTTTCATAAGCAAAAAGAGCCTCAAATCAAGTCTATCAGTATTAGTTCTCAAAGGAAACTGAGGGGGAAACATAGTCATACCTTCAAAGGCAAAACTTCCACAGTTGTGTTGAGCAGAATATCCCCTGGATGTTCCTGGTTGCCACTATGGAACAAATAACTGGAAAGACAAACATAAAAATAAGAATATGAATGAGATTTGACAAAGAGTCAGGAAGATGGCCTTTACCTTAGCATCAGGTTGACACTAGAATTTATAACTACACATCACGTGTGCTGAATAGCTGCATGGGTATTAAAAAACTAAGGACGCTATGTCAACTCCTCTGTCAGAGGGGCATGCTTGCTGCTAACATAACAATGCACTTAACAGACCAAAAACCAAATGATGACAGATTTTTGTTGCTGTTTACCCTGCTCTAAGTATATAAACTTCTTGATGGAAAATGACAATTGTAGCCACTATAGAACACTACTGTATCTTTTTTTTCTATATTTATGTGTTATTTATTTGGCTACATTGGGCCTTAGCTGCAGCATGGAGGATCTTTCATTGCGGCACGTGGCCTCAGTAGCTGTGGTACACAGGCTTAGTTGCCCCACGGCACGTGGGATCTTAGTTCCCTGCCCAGGGTTCGAACCTGTGCCCCTTGCCTTGCAAGACAAACTCTTAAACCACTGGACCACCAGGGAAGTCCCACTACTGGATCTTGTATCAGACAAAATGTTCACTAGGACAGCAAGGAGCTGTGGCAAGTTCAGAGACTAGTTTTAGCCAATATAAATAATTTTGGTATGAACAGATAAAGTGAATTAACCAATTCCAAATATCAGAATCACTCCGTTTGTCAACATTAACAAATCTTTGGATCTCATGACTGATTACATGATATTGTTGTTCAATTGCTAAGTCCTGTTTACAACCCCATGGACTGCAGCACGGCAGGTTTCCCTGCCCTTCAGTACCTCCTGGAGTTTGTTCAAACTCATGCCCATTGAGCTGATGATACCATCCAACCATTTCAAATACTCGCTGGGTATAATGTTCTAGTGTTTTGATACTTTGAAAACTAGTGTGTGCATGCCAAGTGTGTGAGAGAGAGGGTGGAAGCTGGATAGGGTGAAAGCATACCTAAGCCTAAACCTAAAACTTGAGTTTAGTGAAGTTCAGTGGTTAAAAGCACATGGTAATGAGTCAGAGGCTCCTCCCTGGATCTCTCATTTCCTAGAATTCTCATCTTGTGCAAGTCGTTAAGCTTTCTGAGCCCGTGTCTCCTCAATACAATCAGCTATTTCCATCTATCTTGCACAGTTATACCAGAAAGTTCCTGAGAATTAAACTACCGTATATGTTAAAAATAGTGAGTAATAGTCACAGAATAGTTATGATACCCTTATAGTATGGTATTTGTGGGCAAGAATTTGGTTTTCAAATGTCACACAGACCAGGGGACCCTAAGAAGAAGCTGCTTCTAAGCTAAATATGCCAAAACTAACTCCAAGAGTTTCCAGATGAGATACATTTTTTTAAAGGCATCTTTGACTCAGAATGTCATATAACCACAGGCCATTCAACAACTCAACTATAGATGCCAAATCATGGGACAGGGAAGCCACTTTTCAGAAAAGAGCCCATGGATATAACCTGGAGTTAAGACAGACTGATTCAGAGGTGTTCACTATGTAATTATTTATAGTGAAAACCTCCATATCACCTAAAAAGTTTAACACTGTAAGATGTACACAATGGTAGAACCATGCAATGAGATATTGTGCAGTCATCAAAATACTTTATTGGCCCAAAAGTTCGTTTGGGTTCTCCTGTAGGATGCTATGGGAAAACCTGAATAGATGTTTGGACCAACTCAATACTTGTGAGTCACAACAGAGTATAATGGAAAATGTAAGACATAAAACTACATGTAGACCATGGTCTTAATGTCGAAAATACACAGAATTAGGAAGAAAACAAGGTGCCAATATGGTCATACTGGTTTCCTTGGGGTTATGTTTTTTCCTCAGTATTTTTTAAGATTTTTTTTTTAATGTGAACCATTTTCAGTCTTTATTGAGTTTGTTACAACATTGCCTCTGTTTTGTTTTTGGTCATAGGGCTTGTGGGATCTTAGCTGCCTGACCAGGGATCCAACCCACATCCCCTGCATCACAAGACAAAATCTTAACCACCGGGCCACCAGGGAAGTCCCTTTCCTCATTTTCACACTTTAAAATTTTTGTATAATGCCCACGTATGTTATAGAAAGAATAGTTTTAACACTTTATTTCTGTATTAATAAATTTTGCTACTTCCCCTCTCAGCGAGTAAATTATGGCAAAAATCAAGTAATCCCTTTTTTCCTGTCCTAGGAAGGTCAAGAAAATTCTTATATACTGTTATTTTAGAAGACTTGTGTTTCACTAGAAAAGTGCCTGTAATAGAGTCATCATAAATATTACTTCACAGAGGTTTACTGTAAATATATTTGTTGTTACTAAGTTTGATCTCCAATATATGAGCTCTTTAGCAAATTCTTTGATCGAACTATTTTTATGTGCTAAAAATAAACCCATAAATTGGTTTCAGGCTATTCTTGTTGAAGTGAAAACTGTTGTTTCTGATTCTAGAATGACTCATGAAAATGTGAACAATACGTCTCAGGGCAGAATTCCACTATACAGTATAAAATGAACATTAAATAACAATAAAACCAATATTAAATACTCATATAAGTGAAAAATATTACTCATAAGTTTAATATGTTTTGCCAGTGATCTTCCCATTGCTTATAACATTTTTATGCTTAAATTCCTCTTTAGAATCAGCTTAGAGTAAGAAAAGAAAATTAATAGCATTACATGCAGCTATGTATTGTTACTGACCACCTTAAAAAGAATTATTAAGGTGGTCAAATATTTGACAAATTCTAAAAATCAAATGGCCTTCACAGGAAAACACATAATACCGTATGCCACAGGCTGCTGCTGCTGCTAAGTCACTTCAGTCGTGTCCGACTCTGTGGGACCCCATAGACAGCAGCCCACCAGGCTCCCCCATCCCTGGGATTCTCCAGGCAAGAACACTGGAGTGGGTTGCCATTTCCTTCTCCAATGCATGAAAGAGAAAAGTGAAAGTGAAGTCGCTCAGTCTGTCCGACTGTTAGCGACCCCATGGACTGCAGCCCACCAGGCTACTCTGTCCAGTGGATTTTCCAGGCAAGAGTACTGGGGTGGGATGCCATTAAGGCTAGGAAATTATATTCTATTCTGGGGATTATATGTAGGTATGCCACAGACAGTCTGGGGAACATACCCAAAACAGGGGAAAGATTGAAGGAATTATGACTGTTAGGTGAAAAATTGGAAAGGAAAAAGCCCCAACATTTTCAAAGTGAAAATAAGCCCCAAATCACAGAAAAGGGCTGAAAGACACATGTACACCAGTGTTCAATGGAGCATAATTTACAATAGGTAGGACATGGTAGTTGGAGAAGGAAATGGCAACCCACTCCAGTATTCTTGCCTGGAGAATCCCAGGGATGGGGGAGCCTGGTGGGCTGCCGTCTATGGGGTCACACAGAGTCGGACACGACTGAGGCGACTTAGCAGCAGCAGGATATGGTAGCAACCTAGATATCCACCAACAGATGAATGCATAAGGAAGTTCTGGTACATATACACAATGGATTATTACTCGGCCATAAAAAGGAACACATTTGAGTCAGTTCTAATAAGGCAGATGAAGCTAGAGCCTATTATAAAGAGGGAAATAAGTCAGAAAGTAAAAGACAAATATTGTATATTAATGCATACATATGAATCTAACACGATAGTACTGACAATCCTACTTGCAAGCCGGCAAAGGAGACACAGACATTTGGGACACGGTGGGGGAAGGGGAGAGGGGGATGAAATGGGAGAAACAGCACAGAGACATATACATTACCATGTGTAAAGCAGACAGCCAGTGGCGGTTCAATGTAGATGCAGGGAGCCCAAAGCCGGTGCTCTGCGACAGCCTCGAGGGGTGGGGTGCAGAGAGGAGTGCTCAAGAGGGAGGGGACATATATATATACCTAATGCAAAAAAGCAAAATGGCTGTCTGGAGAAGCCTTACAAATAGCACTGAAAAGAAGAGAGGCGAAGAGCAAAGGAGAAAAGAAAAGATATAAGCATCTGAATGCAGAGTTCCAGTGAATAGCAAGAAGAGATAAGAAATCCTTCTTCAGCAATCAATGCAAAGAGACAGAGGAAAACAACAGAATAGGAAAGACTAGAGATCTCTTCAAGAGAATTGGAGATACCAAGGGAACATTTCATGCAAAGATGGGCTCGATAAAGGATAGAAATGGTATGGACCTAACAGAAGCAGAAGATATTAAGAAGAGGTGGCAAGAATACACAGAAGAATTGTACAGAAAAGATCTTCACGACCCAGATAATCATGAGGATGTGATCACTAATCTAGAGCCAGACATCTTGGAATGTGAAGTCAAGTGGGCCTTGGAAAGCATCACTAAGAACAAAGCTAGTGGAGGTGATGGAATTCCCGTTGAGCTGTTTCAAATCCTGGAAGTGCTGCACTCAATATGCCAGCAAATTTGGAAAACTCAGCAGTGGCCACAGGACTGGAAAAGGTCAGTTTTCATTCCAATTCCAAAGAAAGGCAATGCCAAAGAATGCTCAAACTACTGCACAATTGCACTCATCTCACACGCTAGTAAAGTAATGCTCAAAATTCTCCAAGCCAGGCTTCAGCAATATGTGAACCGTGAACTCCCTGATGTTCAAGCTGGTTTTAGAACAGGCAGAGGAACCAGAGATCAAATTGCCAACATCCGCTGGATCATGGAAAAAGCAAGAGAGTTCCAGAAAAACATCTATTTCTGCTTTATTGACTATGCCAAAGCCTTTGACCTGTCTCTTATACAC
>SJYX01003985.1:14482-80169 GCA_006410675.1 Oreotragus oreotragus
CATCATTCCTTCCAAAGAAATCCCAGGGTTGATCTCCTTCAGAATGGACTGGTTGGATCTCCTTGCAGTCCACGGGACTCTCAAGAGTCTTCTCCAACACCACTGTTCAAAAGCATCAATTCTTTGGCACTCAGCCTTCTTCAGTCCAACTCTCACATCCACACATGACTACTGGAAAAACCACAGCCTTGACTAGACGGACCTTAGTCGGCAAAGTAATGTCTCTGCTTTTGAATATGCTATCTAGGTTGGTCATAACTTTTCTTCCAAGGAGTAAGCGTCTTTTAATTTCATGGCTGCAGTCACCATCTGCAGTGATTTTGGAGCCCCAAAAAATAAAGTCTGACACTGTTTCCACTGTTCCCCCAGCTATTTCCCATGGAGTGATGAGACTGGATGCCACAATCTTCGTTTTCTGAATGTTGAGCTTTAAGCCAACTTTTTCACTCTCCTCTTTCACTTTCATCAAGAAGGTTTTTAGCTCCTCTTCACTTTCTGCCATAAGGGTGGTGTCATTCTGCCATAAGGGTGGTGTCATCTGCATATTCTGAGGTTATTGATATTTCTCCCGGCAATCTTGATTCCAGCTTGTGTTTCTTCCAATCCAGCGTTTCTCATGATGTACTCTGCCTATAAGTTAAATAAGCAGGGTGACAATATACAGCCTTGACGTACTCCTTTTCCTATTTGGAACCAGTCTGTTGTTCCATGTCCAGCTCTAACTGTTGGACATCAGCAAGTGGTATCACCATCGACTGTTTTTTGGTTCAAGCCAAAAATATATTTCATTTTATTTTTTTGTTTGTTTGTTTATTTATACCTCATATTCAGTCCGTCAATAGGTCTAGTCTACTATACCTCCAAAATACATCCTGAATCCAATCACTTATCAACATCTTCATAACTATAGTCTTCCAACTCTCACTTGGGCCACTACAGTTGATTCCTAATGTCTCTTCCTTCACTCTCACCCCACAACAGACCTTCTTTCATGAACACAGCTGCCAGCATAATCTTTCTGAAAGCATACATTACCCTTCTGCCTAGAACTTATTGTGATTTCCCATTACACTTAATCCAGACTTCTCACTATGGCCTGTCTTCACCTTGCCCCTCTTTCACTCTGCTGTTTTAGCCATACTGATATTCTCTCTGTGCGTCCCTCATGCTAAACTCATTTTCATCTCCAAGCCTTTGCACTTTAGCTCCTTCAGGGCAAGGGTCATCTTGCCTTAATTATCACTATATCCTCAGCTTCTTTAGCAGTACCTGGCACATGGCTTGATTCTCAGTAAATATTTGGAGCGCGTCACATTGCTCATCTCTTGAATCAACTGAAGAGGGAAAGAAAGACTGGTTAAGTAAGATTTCACTGTTAACCAAAGACGGGGGGAAGAGTCTGTATGCAAAGGTCCAGATGTGAGAAAGACCATGGTTAAGTTAATGAACCTTAAAAGTTCAGAATGATCTGCATGGCTAGAACATAGTGTTGAGGGGAAAAAAGCAAAAGATGAGCCTAGAGAGTTACACAGTCTCCAGTTTTTACCTGGCCTAAAGTCATGTTTAGAAGTTTGGACTTTTATTTCAAAAGCATTAGGAAGTTATTGAATAATTTTAAGCAAAAGATATTTGATAAAGATTTGTATTTGAAAAAGATAATTCACTGCAGTATAGTGCATAATTTAAAGAAGAACCAAAGTATCCTGTGAGAACTGTTAGAAAGTTATTACAGTAGCCCAAACCAAAAGTTAATGTACCCTGAGCCAACATTTGGCATTGGGAAAAAAAAGTTGATGGATTCGAGAGATAGATGGGAAATAACACTTTATCTAATATGAGCAGGTAAATGAGAAGTCAGAATGACTCCCAGATTTCTGTCTTTAAAAGAAAAATAAAAAACACTGGGTGGACACTTACCCATTGACTGAAATACAGAATGTAGAAAAGAAGCAGCAGCTTTCATTTGGGATGGGAGAAGCAGAAGATGATCTACTTAGTATAAGAATGTTGAGTTTTTATCACATGGACCCCCTCTGATCCATTGTGCCATTTCCTTTAAAGTGTGTTTTTTATCTCTATCATAGTCTTATTTGTTTCTAGATCTGAAGTGTTTTTTGTATCCATCTGATAATCTTGTTCTGAAGACAGATGTATATTGAGCTTTTTAGCATCTCCAAGTTTCTTACACCTGTTTGCTATCACATGCATTAATTGCTAGTGTAATTCTAGGATTGTACGAGATATATTGCTACATTGAGTGCTGAAAATTATTAGTTAAGAATTGTGCCTCTGTCACCTGTTTTTATGAGTATGTTTTGAATAAAAGTAATAAAAGTCGATCGTGTCCAACTCTTTGCGACCCCATGGACTGTAGCCTATCAGGCTCCTCTGTCCATGGCATTTTCCAGGCAAGAGTGCTGGAGTGGATTGCCATTTCCTTCTCCAGGGGATCTTCCCAACCCAGGAATCGAACCTAGGTCTCCCGTATTTCATGCAGATGCTTTACCTTCTGAGCCACCAGGGAAGCCCCAATAATGTTCACCTTATTTCCTAAAATAGCAGCCTCAACTCCCAAATCTTTTTTCCACTTGAAGTGCTTAACTTGGAATGTCTCGGTTCCGAATTTCCAGAAGTGGTCTAACTGATTAACTCTCTCAGATATTCATTCCTGGTCCAGTAAGCTAAGGCCAAAGGGACAGGCAGGATTTTATATGCTACAGAGCCACCCCTTCCAGGCTTTGGAAATGATTGTTTCTCCAAAAATGGAGAAGTAAAAAAAAATGTTTTAATTGGAATCATACTGCTTTTTGCACTTAATAGATCCTGAATTTCTTTTAATGAATATTCAGAATTAGTTTTAATGGTAAAATATTCAGTCATTTGCTGCTGTTGCTAAGTCACTTCAGTCGTGTCCTACTCTGTGCAACCCCATAAACGGCAGCCCACCAGGCTCCTCTGTCCCTGGGATTCTCCAGGCAAGAACACTGGAGTGGGTTGCCATTTCCTTCTCCAATGCATGCATGCATGCTGTGTCACTGCAGTCGTGTCCAACTCTGTGCAACCCTGTGGACAGCAGCCCACCAGGCTCCTCTGTCCACAGGATCCTCTAGGCAAGAATGCTAGATTGGGTTGCCATTTCCTTCTCCAATTCAGTCAGTAAGTCACTTCAACTAAAAATGACTAGTTGCTGATTTAGTCTAAAACCAAGATGCTGTAACCGTCAGAGGTGTCTGTATTATGGAAAAGTATTTACCATTTCAGTGGTTCCAATGCAGTATTGGGGCAGGTAAAGAGCACACACTAATTTTAAAACAGTCTATATGAAATAAGCCTATAAAGTCAAAAATCTTACTGGCTAAACTTTTTTTTTTTATGAGAACTTTCTTAACTTGTTGAGGTTAAAGTTTTTGTTTTGGTAAAATGTTTGAGAAGGGAAAGAGGGGAGGAGGTTTCTTGCTTTTCTCCCCACTCTTACCTGTATTAAAAATTACAATGAAATTTCAGGTAACCAGAATAAAATTATACCTGTACTGTTTATTCTGGCTAACACTAGAATAAGGAGAAAATATATAATAGATGCTAATTGTCCAATGGTGATGAATGGGTGCTCTACTGGCTATCCTCCAATCCATGTAAGTGTAAGGAGATCTGCTACTGGAACTCAGAACATGCACTGACTGAGTGGTCGGAACATCATGCTTTGTTGTTTGGACGTATGAAGCAGTGGCATTAGCACTGCTGCTGCTGCTAAGTCACTTCATTCGTGTCCGACTCTGTGCAACCCTATAGACGGCAGCCCGCCAGGCTCCCCCATCCCTGGGATTCTCCAGGCAAGAACACTGGAGTGGGTTGCCATTTCTTTCTCCAATGCATGAAAGTGAAAAGAGAAAGTGAAGTTGCCCAGTCGTGTCCGACTCTTCACGACCCCATGGACTGCAGCCTACCAGGCTCCTCCGTCCATGGGATTTTCCAGGCGAGAGTACTGGAGTGGGTTGCCATTGCCTTCTCCGGGCATTAGCACTAGGAGGCTCTAATCTAGAAATTGAGAATGAACAGAAAAAAATGAAGGATTAATCTTCTTATCTCCCTGGGTAAATGTTTTAAACATAATATGTTGTCATATACTTGTGTGGTACATGAAATGTTTATTACATATTTTATGTAGCTCTTTTATTTAGAATATGCACAAGGCTCATATGATTGTTAATGTAAAAACACTCATGATACACAGTGTAGTAAGGGAAAATCTCAATAATTAGCCTAATCATTCTATCCTAATTCTTACTTTATTTACCCTAAACAATAGTTTATTCCTAGTAATTGGTCATGTGACATAACCTATAAATATGGCTATTTTTCTGTCTCCATCCTTAACCACGGTACTTCTAATGATTGGTTAAGTTTCAGAACCATTACTGTAGGTCACTGGTTCTCAACTGAGGGCAGTTTTGTTCCCTGGGGGACATTTAACAGTGTTACTTTTGGTTGTCACAACTGGGGAGGGTGGGGTTGCTACTGGCATCTATTAGGCAGAGGTCAAGAATATTGCTAAATATTATAGTGTTACTTTTGGTTGTCACAACTGGGGAGGGTGGGGTTGCTACTGGCATCTATTAGGCAGAGGTCAAGAATATTGCTAAATATTATACAGTATACAGGGCAGCCCTCTCCCCCATCCAAGCAAAAATCCCACCCAAAGTGCCAATAGTACTGAGATAGGGAAGCCCTGATCTAGATGTAGCAAGGGGAGATTGTATGTCCCAAGCAAATTATGTCTGGGGTTAGGATACATTACTCTTTGAATAATACATGTCACTCTAGTGCAGAGATTTCAGTTTATAAGAGGATTTCCCAGTGATGTTCTGTTCTGCTTCCTCAGATCCTGCCAGTTTTACTGAGATAACTAAAGACTGTGATGAAAATAAAGAGAACAAAACTCCAGAAGGATCTCAAGGAGAGGTTGATTGGCTCCAGCAGTATGATATGGAGCGTGAGAGGGAGGAACAGGAGCTTCAGCAGGCATTGGCTCAGAGCCTCCAGGAGCAAGTAAGAGATATCCCCATATCTGTCTTTTCCAAGAGATAGAGCAATAATAATAGTAAAAAACATTTGTTAAGCACTTTATGTCAGGCATTGTTCCAAGTGCTTCACATACAGTAAATCATTGAGCCACCTAAACAAACTGAACTTGCTTTGGGCCTTTTCCTTAGGTTTGAAACAATTGTTGATTTTTTTTTTTTTAATCCAAGTGCTACAAAATGTCTTGTTGGTTACCCCCTATTACCATGATTTGTTGCATGCTAAAGCAAGATGGATTATTGGAGATCATTCCTAGTCCAGCATTATTTTGTAAGCAGTTAAAACAGCCAATATGCGATCATGATTTTATCATTAATATTTTAAGGCAAAGAATATCGGGTCTTAATTTTAACTGCATTTTACCTGGGGAGCTTTAAAAAGAATACTGATGCCAGGGTTGTTCTATACCTCAGAAATTCTGATATAATTGATCTCTCATGTGGTCTGGGCGACTAGATTTCTTTCTTTTTTTCCCCTAAACTTCCAGCAATGATTCTAATGTGCAGGCAGTGTTGAGAACTGCTGCTTTAAAACTGTTTCAGAACCAGCTGTTCTGTATCCTTTTATTTATAAAAAAAATACCTCCCTAATTGCCTTGTCATCAAAAATATATATATGTTAAACTGTTTTACAAATTGTTTATAGTAATCGTTTCAGAAAACTTACTTTCAGTGAAAAAGAAATTTTGTTTCTTGGCAATAGTTCCTCATAGGGCATGCTGCATGCTCAGGCATGTCCAACTCTGCAACACTGTAGACAGTAGCCCCCCAGGCTCCTATATCTATAGGATTCCCCAGGCAAGAATACTGGGGTGGGTTGCCCTTTGCAGAAAAAGAGAAAATTCAGAGAAAAGAAGGGAAAAAAAAAGAAAAATGTCAGCAACCCTCCTTTTCACAGACAAAGACATATTTTTCTTGTCAGCTGACCTGTTTAAATTGTCATTTTTCTCAGATGTGAGGATTATGAGATGAAGGTTTCTTTAGTTTGGCACACCTTCTTGTTTAGTCACTAAGTTGTGGACACAACTTTCTGCAACCCCTGGATTGTAGCTCCCCGGGCTCCTTTGTCCATGGGATATCCCAGGCTAAAACACTGGAATGAGTTGCCATTTCCTTCTCCAGAGAATCTTCCCAAACCAGGGGCTGAACCTGTCTCCTTGTGTTGGCAGGCAGATTCTTTACTGCTGAGCCACCAGGGAAGCCTTGCATCATTCTATTAATTAGTAAAAGAGAGTCCTTTACCGTCTTGTCTCAATGTAGACTTTATATACTTGGATAAATTTAAGTAATCATATTTCCTCTTAGAGAACACCTCTGTGACTTTCTTGAACACAGTATTACTGCTCCCAGGACTATAATGCAGAATAGCTCATTCTAAGCTTCTTATTTATTTAACTTTAAAAACAAGTCTAGAATTGAGAAAAGTATAAAAACAGTTTTATACTTTTTTCATTACTCATGCATTCTTTGTAAATTATCTTTTCTCTCAAGATGAAAGGGAAAATTTGTAGTCAACATTTTCCTATTCCTTTTTATAATTAGTATCTAGTTGAGACATTTTCAGAGGTACTTTTTTTCTTTAAAGAAAACCTCAGATATATTAGAAAAGCATAGAGATCTGTGAATAGTATTTTGTGGAAATTTTGTTTTATCTTGTTGTCATAGATGTAAGCTCAGTGATGTGGTAGAGCCAGCTCCCTGTCAGCTTAGGAGAGCCCACTATACATAGCTCTTCCCAAATCTGCACTCAGAGTTACATTGGTAGTTTAAAACTGGCCATAGTAGGAAGACAGTTTTGGAAAAAGTAAAGAACTTCTCCATCTCTCTCAAGAGGTCATATTCTAAACATTCATAAGTTTATAGAAAGCATTATTAGCAAATACGTTCAGAGCAGCTAGTTTTATCTCTATTAAGTAAGTTTAATCAATACTTCTTGAATACCTTAGTTTTGTCCTTCTTCCTTTAGGAGGCTTGGGAACAGAAAGAAGATGATGACCTCAAAAGAGCTACAGAGTTAAGTCTTCAAGGTATGGAGGTTACTTTAATTACATTTTTTTTTGTATGATGAAATGTATCACACACAGGAGTATATCAGATGTTTTTATCATTTTTAATAACAACAAATTTGAACACCTCCCAGGTAAAGAAATAGAACCTTAGAAGTTACTTACATACCCGTTCCCTCCCTCCCAGATGAAACCAAACACTCAAACATAATTTTTTCATCTCTCTAGTTTTCCATCTTTTTGTTATTTTTCTCTACTGTCTGGAAAGTTTCTCCAACATTATCACCAGCTTCAAACTTCTTTTAGTATTTTATGTCTATTATACTTCTAATTTTCAAGAACTGGTTTGTGATTGCTACTTTTTATAAGATTTTGGGGTAGGGTGGTTCATGAAAGCAACACCATCTCAACTCTGAGAATATTAAACATAGTTTTTTGTGTGCATTTGACATTTTCATCTCCCTGAGTAGATTCTCTTTTCTCCATTTTGCTCTGTCTTGTGTGTTTATTTTGGTCTTTATATTCCGTGTTAGAACCTTTCCTCAGTTATCTAGTAATCCTCAGTCTCTAGTAATCCTTGGCTGTCAACTCATGATTAAGAGTAGGGAACTGAAGACTTCCTGGTGGTCCAGTGGTTAAGATTCCGCCTGCCAATACAGGAGACACAGGTTCAGTCCCTGGTCCAGGGAGATCCCACTTGCTATGGAGCAGCTAAGCCTGTGTGCCACACCTACTGAGCCCACACTGTAGCCTGAGAGCCGTGAACAAGAAAAGCCACTGCAATGAGAAGCCCATGCACCAGAACAAAGAATAGCCCCGTTTCACTGCAGCTAGAGAAAGCCCACGCACAGCAGTGAAGACTCAACATGGCCAAAAAATAAATAAATCTTTCTTATTAAAACAGAGTAGGGGACTAAAAAGATTATTGGAAGCTCTGAGTATATGAATAGCTAGAGCTTGTCAGCTTTGAGTTTTACAGGATTTTTCTATTTAGGGAATGGTATTAATATTTTTGGCCTCCCCTTGGGCTGGTAAGATTCCTAAAGAAAGTGTTCTAGTTTTATGCCTTTTCCTAAAGGTAAAAGATGTGGCTGCCAGAATTCTGGAAGCCAAGTATAGGAATAGTCGGCCTGCTGGGGGTCAGGGTGGGAGTTACTCACTTCTTTGACTATGCACACTGTGGTCTCCTCCCATTTTCAGTATGGTAGTCCCTTGTGCCTGGAATCTGCCAATCCAGAGACTGTTCTACCAACTCTCCAGAGAGCAAAGCTCTAGACTTCTATCATTGCCTAGCAGCATAAAGTAGGGCGAGGGGGTGGCTCTAGGAGTCTGTAGCTCAAACATTTTCCCTAATCCTTATTTTTATCCTCTTCTTAGCCTCCAGTTTCAGAAGTACCTGGTATTTCCAAGTTGTGTCTTTTGAAGACCCTGTGATATAAATTGGATTGGTTCTCAACTTTTCCATTACCGACTTAGGTTTTGGCTTTGACTATCTTAGCTCTGCTAAGTCTGTCACCCCTGTATATTCCACCTTCCAGAATTTTGATGCCGTAATCTCTTCCTGTTCTTCCCATTCTTAAGTGTTCATGACTTTTAAATAAGCATAAAACAAGTCTTCGTTTCTGTACAAATGCTCCTGGGATTTTTTATTTGAAGCTATTAGTAAAGATGGATTCTTCCAGTGCAAGCACATCAGTAAGGAGGAAAAGAAAAAAATAGATCTTGGATTTATTTATCTATTTAGTGTATTTTAGGTAAAACTTAGTTAAATGTTGAATTTCCGTTATTTCTGTTCAAAGTATGGTTTAATGTTGAAGAAAATGAAAGGATGTTGATCTTTTTATGGTCTCTTTTCTATGAGATACTTTATGTTTGCTGGTGGCACCTATAATATGCACCAAATGTATTAAATCTAACATATACTTATGGGTATTCAGTGAATCTGAATTATCTAACATATATTTTTATTATATGTTAGAACAAATTATATTCTAGACAAATAATTTATATATGTCTGACTCTACACATGGACGTCACCAGATGGTCAACACCTAAATCAGATTGATTATATTCTTTGCAGCCAAAGATGGAGAAGCTCTATACAGTCAGCAAAAACAAGACTGGGAGCTGACTGTGGCTCAGCTCATGAACTCCTTATTGCCAAATTCAGACTTAAATTGAAGAAAGTAGGGAAAACCACTAGACCATTCAGGCATGACCTAAATCAAATTCCTTATGATTATACAGTGGAAGTGAGAAATAGATTTAAGGGCCTAGATCTGATAGATACAGTGCCTGATGAACTATGGACAGAGGTTCGTGACATTGTACAGGAGACAGGGATCAAGACCATCCCCATGGAAAAGAAATGCGAAAAAGCAAAATGACTGTCTGAGGAGGCCTTACAAATAGCTGTGAAAAGAAGAGAAGCAAAAAGCAAAGGAGAAAAGGAAAGATATAAGCATCTGAATGCAGAGTTCCAAAGAATAGCAAGAAGAGATAAGAAAGCCTTCCNTCTGAGCCACCAGGGAAGTTTATTACTGACTCATATTGAGTCAGATAAACTGACTCAATAGTCAATCAGTTTATCTCCCTGGGATGAGCATAATTCAGGTAAATTCAGGTTTTTCTTATACACCTATATATTTCATTTTTAAAATTAATTTTGCATGTATAAATTTTAAAAGCTACTTCTGAATTTTTATTATAATCTTAATTAGACTCTTGGGAGTAACATTGTTTTTGTTCAGCCACTCAATCATGTCCAACTCTTTGTGATCCCATGGACTGTACCACACCAGGCTTCCCTGTCCTTCACCATCTCCTGGTGCTTCCTCAAACTCAAGTCCATTGATTGAGTCAGTGATGCCATCCAATGATCTCATCCTCTGTCATTCCTTTCTCCTCCCACCTTCAATTTTTCCAAGCATTAGGGTCTTTTCTAATGAGTTGGCTCTTCACATCAGGTGGCCAAAGTATTGGAGCTTCAACTTCAGCATATCTCCATCCAGTAAATATTCAGGATTGATTTTCTTTAGGACTGATTGGTTTGATCTTCCTGTAGTCCAAGGGACTCTCAAGAGTCTTCTCCAACACCACTGTTCAAAAGCATTAGCTTTTTAGCACTCAGCTTTCTGGTCCAACTCTCACAAGCATACATGACTACTGGAAAAACCACAGCTTTGACTATACAGACCTCTGTCGGCAAAGTAATGTCTGCTATTTAATATGCTGTCTAGGTTTGTCATCGCTTTTCTTCCAAGGAGCATCTTTTAATTTCATGGCTGCCATCACCATCCACAGTGATTTTGGAGCCCAAGAAATTAAAACTGTCATTGTTTCCATTGTTTCCCCATCTACTTGCCATGAAGTGATGGGACCAGATGCCATGACCTTCATTTCTTGAATGTTGAGTTTTAAGTCAGCTTTTTCATTCTCCTCTTTCACATCTGTCAAGAGGCTCTTTTAGTTCTTCACTTTCTGCCATAAGGGCAGTGTCATCTGCATATCTGAGGTTATTAATATTTCTCCCGGCAATCCTGATTCCAGTTTGAGCTTCACCCAGCCTAGCATTTTGCATGATGTACTCTGCATATAAGCTAAATAAGCAAGGTTACAATATACAGCCTTGATGTACTGCTTTCTCAATTTGGAATCAGTCCATTGTTCCATGTCTGGTTCTAATTGTTCTTCTTGAGTTGCATACAGTTTTCTCAGGAGGCAAGTAAGGTGGTCTGGTATTCCCATCTCTTTAAGAATTTTCCATAGTTTGCTGTGATCCATTTAGTCAAAGGCTTTAGCATAGTCAGTGAAGCAGAAGTAGATGTTTTTCTGTAACAGAGGATTTCCTATATCCAGTAAATGAGTAAAAGATTTTACTTTTTCCATTTCATTTACTACCTTTAGTGAAGTTACCCCCATATGTGTTTATTTGTTAGAAAACAGATACTCTACAAGATTAGGTTATTTGATGATCATCACAGTGACTGAATCTAAGTTTATCCATGCAAAAAACACATTCTTCCAGAACATGAGACAGTCTCAGAGTGTGATACAGTAGTGAGTCTTTCTTTTAACATTACTCTTTTTGAAAGTTTGAAGACTAGGCCTTTCGGATTATTATCTCAGTTATTTATAAACAAGTTAGAACAGCAGTGCTAAGGACAGAGTTCTGTGACATGCCATCAGGGAACTCTTTTCTCATGTTGGCAATGACCCATTAGTCAATACTCTGAGAAAAAGAATTTTACCAGCCACAAGCTGACCTAATTTTGCTAAAGTCCAACACATATATCAGCATTATATATACAAGAATACCATAAAATACTTTGTCAAAATGCTTGCTGAAATCTGAAACATTCTGTCTACCTGCAGCATTTCCAAAATCCTCTTGCACTTGACAATAAATGTGGGTCACCTTAATTTAATAAAAATGTACTTGGTTTTAGTCCTTCAAGATTTTTCAGAGCCCTTACATTGTTAATGGCCATTGTTCACAGAATATTTACTATAATGTACTTTGCCAGAGACTCTCTTTTAAAAAAAAAATTAATGAAAAGGACATGTTTACCTTTATTATAAGACTGATACCCTATGGAATATACTTTGCTAAACAATTGATTCACAGATTAATTTCAGTCTGAAATATCTGATACAAAGTGATTTCTCATTAGTTTGATGTAATTTTATATCATCAATGAAAAGCAAAAGTGAAAGTCGCTCAGTCGTGTCTGACTCTTTGCAAGCCTATGGCCTATACAGTACTTGGAATTCTCCAGGCCAGAATACTAGAGTGGGTAGCCTTTCCCTTCTCCAGGGGATCTTCCCAACCCAGGGATCGAACCCAGGTCTCCCACATTGCCAGCAGATTCTTTATGAGCTGAGCCATCAGGGAAGCCCTAGAATACTGGAGTGGGTAGACTATCCCTTCTACAGTGGATCTTCCTGACCCAGGAATTGAACTGGGGTCTCCTGCATTGCAGGCAGATTCTTTACCAACTTAGCTATAAGAGAAGCCCTGTATCAAAATATCATAAGCACTCACATATATAAATGTTACTTACACACACACACACACCACCAACAGGATTCTAGAATTCTGGTAGACATTGGCATCCAGCTAAATGATTTTGTCTCCTTTGAGCTGTTCCATATGTAGGGTGCATTTGTATATCTGTCCTCATTCCTCTGTGTAGATGCCACACATAAAAAGTGATATGTTTATCTCTACTCACATCTATTTTTTTCTTGATGTTCTAACAACCCCATGAATCTCCTTAACCATGTATCAACCACAGTCTCTATGTGATGTACTCTCAGAGAGATAGTAAATTATATTTCCACAGAATCTTCAACTTCCTGAATTAGCCAAGTCACACAATAAATAAGAGCTTACTGGCAAAATAGAGAACAAATGTGTCGACATCAAAAGGGGAAAGGAGGAGGATGGGATGAATTGGGAGACTGACATATACACACTAATATATATATATATATATTGGTGAGACTGATATATATCTATATACAATAATACATATAAAATAACTTCAGAACCTACTGTATAGCACAAGGGACTCTACTTAATGCTCTACGGTGACCTAAATGGGAATGAAATCCAAAAAGGGAATATTTGTATCCATATAGCTGATTCACTTCACTGTATACCAGAAACTAACACAATATTGTAAAGCTATTATACCACAACTTAAAAAAAAAATACTAATACCTTGCTTACTTGACTCCAAATCTTCCCAATACTTCTGCATAAAAAACTTTGAGAAATATTCTGTGTCCTCTTTCATTCTGTATATTTCCCCCAGTGTTTTATGTGTGTTTATGATCTCTGCCTTCAGATTAATTTTGCTTCTTTCTCCAATTTTCTCATAGTCCTCCTTTTAACTATTTGCATTCCAAGATCAGTGATGCCCGTGAAATATTAATCATGAGATAATGAAACAGGAATGTCTCTGAGCTACTTATCTCTTATAGAGGAGTATGATAAGATTAGTTCACAATATTGAAACTGTCTCTTATACACATCTAGATGTGTATAAGAGACAGTACTACTTCATTTGCATTTTTCATATACCAGTGAACCTGATGTCAAAATGAAGCTGCACACAAAAGGGCAGGAGTGCCTTCAGTCAATCTCTACTTTCACTAGTCATCTAAACATCAGAGATGGGGGGGGTGAGGTACACGCATGTGCATGAAATAGAAAGAAAGAAACTGAAGTTTTTGAACGCTACAAAGAAACCTTGGTTTCTTTGCAGCTTTGTGAGTTGCCTGCTAATATAGAAAGGAATAAGGAAATACACAAACTTGGAAAAACAAAATGGAATGGCTTTACTCAGATAACAGACATCTGTGGAAAGCGGAAATGTTAAAAGAAGTCTTTCAGATTAAAGATGGTTGTCTTGTACGTTTACAAAAGAATTTTTCTTGTTTCCCCCTGAATTTTACTGAGAACCAAGCAATAAAATTTATGTAACTTAGCCACAATAATTTATTTTCCCATTTCTGTTAGTTTAACATCTTTAAAAGAAGAAAAAAACAAAACAAAAACCTGTTTCCCATGTCACCTTTGCACTGATTTCTCTCATTTAGACAAGAACACACCCGATTAAGGAGCAGATGTCTTGTCCCTGGGTGGTTGGTTTATTTTTACATAACTATTACATTACAGAAAAGAGACTAAATTTCCTAATAACTGTGCTTTAGTTAAATAATTCTTTGATCTGGTCTTTTCTACTTCTTAGAAGTGAACATATCATATTCCATACACAAAACCATAATACTGCCATTACCAAAATCAGCTGAGAGTTTTACAGGAAAAGACTCTGAGCTTAAACAGAGAAATTCTTATACTGATAATTAACTTGGAAAGGTCCCTTAACTGTTCCTACTCTCAGGTTCCTAATCTGTGGACACACAAGAGTGATAATACCTTTCAGGGTTGCTAGAGAGGGTAGGCTATCCTGTGCTATGGTTGCCATGAAAATATCTAAGAGAATTATAATATTATGGTTGAAACCTTCATTATTTGAAAGAATGATTTCAGCTTGGATCTAAGAAAGGAATGCCTCTTTCTATCCAAAAGAATTTTAAAACTCCCTGTCTTGTTGCCTTCAAAAACACAGGGAGAGAAATCACTTTGAAGAATCTAATCATGAAATCTATTATTGCATTTAGAAAGCAAAAGGGCTGTAGCACTGTAGAGCTTTTGCTTTGTTTGTTTTTAATCAATTTTCTTATTGAAGGATAATTGCTTTACAGAATTTTGTTGTTTTCTGTCAAATCTCGACATGAATCAGCCATAGGTATACATATATCCCCTCCCTTTTGAACCTCCCTCTCATCTCCCTCCCCATCCCATCCCTGTAGGTTGATACAGAGCCCCGCTTTGAGTTTCCTGAAGTGAAGTGTTATGCCCAACTCTTTGTGACCTCAAGGACTGCAGCCCACCAGGCTCCTCTGTCCATGGGATGTTTCCAGGCAAAGATACTGGGGCGGGTGGCCATTTCCTTCCCCGGGGGATCTTCCCGACCCAGAGATTGAACCCAGGTCTCTTGCACTGCAGGCAGATTCTTTACCACCTGAGCTACGAGCTATACAGCAAATTCCCTTTGGCTATCTATTTTAAACATGGTCATGTAAGTTTCCATGTCACTCTTTCCATACATTTCAGCCTCTCTTCCCCTCTCCTCATGTCCATAAGTCTATTCTTTATGTCTGTTTCTCCACTGTTGCCCTGTAAATAAATTCTTCAGTACCACTTTTCTAGATTCCATATGTATGTGTTGGAATATGATATTAATCTTTCTCTTTCTGACTTACTTCACTCTGTATAATAGGTTCTAGGTTCATCCACCTCATTAGAACTGACTCAAGTGTGTTCCTTTTTATGGCTGAGCAATATTCCATTGTGTATATGTACCACAACTTCTTTATCAATTCATCTGTCAAGAGACATCTAGGTTGCTTCCATGTTCTAGCTATTATAAATAGTGCTGCAATGAACAATGGGATACATGTGTCTTTTTCAATTTTGGTTTCCTCAGGGTATATGCCTAGAAGTGGGATTGCTGGGTCATATGGTGGTTTTATTCCTAGTTTTTTAGGGACTCTCCATACCATCTTCCATAGTGGCCATATCAATTTACATTCCCGGCAACAGTGCAAGAGCATTCCCTTTTCTCCACACCCTCTCCAGCATTTATTGTTTGTAGCCTTTTTGATGGCGGCCATTTTGACCAGTGTGAGGTCATATCTCATTGTAGTTTTGATTTGCATTTCTCTAATAATGAGCGATGTTGAGCATCTTTTCATACGTTTGTTAGCCATCTGTATATTTTCTTTGGAGAAATGTATGCTTAGGTCTTCTTCCGACTTTTGTTGGGTTGTTTGTTTTTCTGGTATTAAGTTGTTTGTTTTTTAGTCACTAAATGTATAAGGTCAACTGGTTTTAAGGACAGAATGCTGTTGTTTAGTTGCTAAGTTGTGTCCAAGTCTTTTGCCTTTTCATTCTGTTCATGGGGTTCTCAAGGCAAGAATACTGAAGTGGCTTGCCATTCCCTTCTCCAGTGGACCACGTTTTCCAGAAAAACATCTATTTCTGCTTTATTGACTATGCCAAAGCCTTTGACTGTGTGGATCACAATCAACTGTGGAAAATTCTGAAAGACATGGGAATACCAAACCACCTGACCTGCCTCTTGAGAAACCTATATGCAGATCAGGAAGCAACAGTTAGAACTGGACATGGAACAACAGACTGGTTCCAAAGAGGAAAAGGAGTACGTCAAGGCTGTATATTGTCACCCTGCTTATTTAACTTATATGCAGAGTACATCATGAGAAATGCTGGGCTGGATGAAGCACAAGCTGGAACCAAGATTTCTAGGAGAAATATCAATAACCTCAGATATGCAGATGACACCACCCTTATGGCAGAAAGTGAAGAAGAACTAAAGAGCCTCTTGATGAAAGTGAAAAAGGAGAGCGAAAAAAGTTGGCTTAAAGCTCAACATCAGAAAACAAAGATCATGGCATCCGGTCCCATCACTTCATGGCAAATACATGGGGAAACAGTGGAAACACTGGCTGACTTTATTTTNGGAAGCAACAGTTAGAACTGGACGTGGAACAACAGACTGGTTCCAAACAGGAAAAGGAGTACGTCAAGGCTGTATATTGTCACCCTGCTTATTTAACTTATATGCAGAGTACATCATGAGAAACGCTGGGCTGGAAGAAGCACAAGCTGAAGTCCAGATTGCCGGGAGAAGTATCAATAACCTCAGTTATGCAAATTATACCACCCTTATGGCAGAAAGTGAAGAGGAACTAAAAAGCCTCTTGATGAAAGTGAAAGAGGAGAGTGAAAAAGTTGGCTTAAAGCTCAACATTCAGAAAACGAAGATCATGGCATCTGGTCCCATCACTTCATGGGAAATAGATGGGGAAACAGTAGAAACAGCGTCAGACTTTTATTTTGGGGGGCTCCAAAATCACTGCAGATGGTGACTGCAGCCATGAAATTAGAAGACGCTTACTCCTTGGAAGGAAAGTTATGATTAACCTAGATAGCATATTCAAAAGCAGAAACATTACTTTGCCAACAAAGGTTCATCTAGTCAAGGCTATGGTTTTTCCAGTGGTCATGTACAGATGTGAAAGTTGGACTGTGAAAAAGGCTAAGTGCCGAAGAATTGATGCTTTTGAACTGTGGTGTTGGAGGAGACTCTAGAGTCCCTTGGACTGCAAGGAGTTCCAGTCAGTCCATTCTAAAGGAGATCAGTCCTGGGTATTCTTTAGAAGTACTGATGCTAAAGCTGAAACTCCAATACTTTGGCCACCTCATGTGAAAAGTTGACTCATTGGAAAAGACTGATGCTGGGAGGGATTGGGGGCAGGAGGAGAAAGGGACGACAGAGGATGAGATGGCTGGATGGCATCGTGGACTCGATGAACATGAGTCTGAGTGAACTCCGGGAGTTAGTGATGGACAGGGAGGCCTGGCGTGCTGCGATTCANAGTTGACTCATTGGAAAAGACTGATGCTGGGAGGGATTGGGGGCAGGAGGAGAAAGGGACGACAGAGGATGAGATGGCTGGATGGCATCACCGACTCGAAGCACATGATTTTGGGTGAACTCCGAGAGTTGGTGATGGACAGGGAGGCCTGGCGTGCTGCAATTCATGGGGTCGCAAAGAGTCGGACACAACTTAGTGACTGAACTAAACTGAACTGAACGAGTTATATTCTCTTTTTCAGTTTCATTCCTTTCTTAAGAGTATTGTCCTCTTTGATATACATATGTTTAAAACAAAGGGAAACATTTCTTTTACGGATAACTGGTACCTGAATTGTTACTCCCTAGAGTAGGCTGGGTGAGCTGGAACCCTAATAATAATATGTCTTTTGTTTCTTAGGATGATAAAATATGTATTTCCAGCCGTTTTTCCTTTTCCCAACTGTATCTCTTTGTGTCTCTTCTAAGAGCTTTTACAAGGCTTTGTCTTTGTGTTCTTCAGAGTTTAACAACTCTTTTCTGGATTCACTGGGCTCTGATGAGGACTCTGGGAATGAAGATGTTTTAGATATGGAGTACACAGAAGCTGAAGCTGAGGAACTGAAAAGAAATGCTGAGGTGAGTGACATTATATTCCTTTTGTAAAACAACTGGTCACGTTATCAGTACTCCTCCTCCTGCTCCTTAGCTTCAAAGGACACGGTCATTGTCCATTGCAGGTTCATTTCTGCCCCTTTGGCAGCCATCAAATGGTCCTCACTTTTCTCTTGGGCTTTACTTCTCATTACTTACACAGAATATTCAAAACAAAATGAAAGAGAAAAAAAAAGAACAGAAATACATCCTTGACAGCCTATGTACATGTTCAGTTCAGTCGCGTCTGACTCTGCAACCCCATGAATTGCAGCATGCCAGGCCTCCCTGTTCATCACCAACTCCCGAAGTTCACTCAGACTCATGTCCATCGAGTCAGTGATGCCATCCAGCCATTTAGGTAATAACTTAGTAATAGCTTTCAAAGTTACATATATGTTAAATCACCTTCTGTTTTACCAAAACTATTTTATCTTTAAGGTTAAATACTAAAACTAGTTGATTGTTACTCAGTGAACTTTTAACTAGAGCACTTGGAATCTTTTTTTACCCCTTTTTTCCCCCCTAAACAATTGCTTTTTTCCCATTTTCCAATTTTTTTTTATAATTTTAATTACTCAGATCCCTCTGTTCTAACTTCTGTTTATTTTGTATAATTTTTAGCTAACACTGAGCATTTACATTTTCTTTTTTCATTATAATATCAAGGAACTGTGTATGATTATAATGTTTTCTATATTTAGGATTTTCTTCTTTAAGGAAATCCTCAGAAATAAATTACTGCATCAAAGTATTTGAACATTTTAATTGTTTCTGGCTTCGGTTCAGTTCAGTTGCTCATTCGTGCCCGACCCCATGAATTGCAGCACGCCAGGCCTCCCTGTCCATCACCAACTCCCGGAGTTCACTCAAACTCGTGTTCATTGAGTCGGTAATGCCATCCAGCCATCTCATTCTCTGTCGTCCCCTTCTCCTCCTGCCCCCAATCCCTCCCAGCATCAGGGTCTTTTCCAATGAGTCAACTCTTCGCATGAGGTAGCCAAAGTACTGGAGTTTCACCTTTAGCATCATTCCTTCCAAAGAACACCCAGGACTGATCTCCTTTAGAATGGACTGGTTGGATCTCCTTGCAGTCCAAGGGACTCTCAAGAGTCTTCTCCAACACCACAATTCAGAAGCATCAGTTCTTCAGCGCTCAGCTTTCTTCACAGTCCAACTCTCACATCCATACATGACTATCTATAGCTAAATTTCTTTCCAGTTTCTTCCCAAAATTATGTTGTATAGTAATGCCTGAAGTGCATGAATATCACTTTTCAGTTTTATTTTAGTTTATTTTCCTTAAAATATTTAAAATGTAAAAGTTTATCTATAATCCCTACAACAATATAGCAACTCTTTTCATTAATTTCATTCTGTTTTTTAGTACTTAACCATTAACATTAACATTATCTATTCATATAGATCTATAGTTATATTGTGTATGCTCATGTAGGTTTTAAAAACAAGTTAACATTTTGTTGAACCATGTTTTGTTTTGTTTTGTTTTTCTTTAAATAACTGAATAATATTGAACTGAGTTGAAATACCTGTAACCTTTAACTGTTACTGGGCGTATTTTAGTTCCAATTATTCATTATTATAGATAATACTGCAGTGAATAGTTTTATACATATATACATTTTCTTTTGAATTATTTTTTTAGAATAAATTCTTAGTTGGAAATATAATTCTTGGGTCAAAGGACATGAACAGTACCAACCACTGAGTTTTTTATTGAGTCTAACCCCCCACACGTTGAAACTTCCCATGTCAGCTCTGATAATAAATTTAGTGTTTTGCTTTTATACAAATTAAGAGTTAAAAGTCATGCCCACTTCTGTTTTCCAGACAGGAAATCTTCCTCATTCCTATCGGCTCATCAGTGTTGTCAGTCACATTGGTAGCACTTCTTCTTCAGGTAAATGGACATTAGAATTTCAGCATTTTATAAATGGACCAGTCAGCATTTACTCCTTATTGAGTTTCTCTGAGCCTAGCTTTGTGAGGTGTGAGTTGAATGCATCACGGAAAACTCTGAACCCTGGGGGCCCCTTCTCAGAGCCTTAGCCAAGAGGCAGACTGCTGAGGAGGAAAGAACGCCAGCTATGAGATTGGGCCCAAGTCCACATAAGTGACCCCAGCCCAGGGTCATCCTGGTGTGCCATGAGGCACCAGAGCAAAGGTGTGTCACTTGCAGGAGGTGCTCAATAAATGAATCTTTTGAGAAAAAAGAAAAACTTTGTTTTTTTTGTGTGTGTGTGTGTGTGTGTGTGTGTGTTTTGTATGTTTTTTTTGTGAAACTTTGAAATATTTTCTTTTATCACGTTGTGTGTGTTAATAGGTGCAGCTGTTCTGATTTTTCTATTCACAAATGACCCAGATTTCGCTAAGCAAAATACATGTATCACAAAAAGTTGTCCTAGCATAGCATATTTGCCCCTTGCTGTTTAGTTGCTCAGTCGTGTCCGACTCTTTGTCCGACCCCGTGGACTATAGCCTGTCGGGCTCCTCTGTCCATAGGATTCTCCAGGCAAGAATCCTGGAGTGGGTTGCCATTTCCTTCTCCAGTATTCCCCCCTTAAATCTCTGTAATTTTTAAATGGGTTTTAGAAATATTGTTGGAAGTAAGGTGAAATGGGGTTGGGTGTTTCTGACATTTCCTGTACCTGAGGAAAATTCAGTATTTTTTTTTTTTAATTTAATTTTTATTTCTTTCAGGTCACTACATTAGTGATGTGTACGACATTAAGAAGCAGGCATGGTTTACATACAATGACCTAGAGGTCTCTAAAATCCAAGAGGCTTCTGTGCAGAGCGATCGAGATCGGAGTGGCTATATCTTCTTCTATATGCACAAGTAAGAAGCGCTGCCCAGTCCGAAGTTTTTGGCTTAAAATCTCCTAGACTCTTTTCTTTTTCCTTTAAGGATAAAATGTACCCATCAGTTACATTGGCTGACAATTTATTATTTTTATTAGGGCTCATATCTTGATATTTCCAAAATGTTTTTTTCTCTTAACTCAGCATTAATTACTCATCTCACAGTAAAATGTAGATATAGAGCTTAAGAGCTTATTATGATGGAAGCTGTCCTGTTATTGTCTTTCATTATATCAGCTAGAAGATCTGAGTTACACAGATGGGAAATACATAGCCTTTCTATCAAAGCTAGCTGTTGCTATTCCCCCTCTTAAGTATTTTCAAGAATCAGCACATGGGGTTAAGATGAGAATAAAATGAATGAGCTGCTTATTTAATACAATTTAGGCATCAAATGGGATAATGCAGGCTTTATCAATGTCTATTTTTCTGTCTGTCCTTATATTTGCTCACTGAATTTCCTGTTTAATTTTGGTTTTATTTTAAGGGAGATATTTGATGAGCTGCTGGAAACAGAAAAGAACTCTCAGGCACTTAACCTGGAAGTGGGGAAGACCACTCGTCAGGTTTCATGAGGAGCAAACCCCTGGGTTGGCAGCGTGCACTGCATTTTCTCTCTTACTGCCACCCACTTCTCTTTCCTCTGCCTGAGAAGAATTTGGAATTCTACTTGATGCGGGAGCAACAAACAGCTCAGGGCCAAACCAAAAGACGAAAACTGCAGTTATGCGGAACGCTCCATATTAATTGTTTTATGGAAACTGGTCTCACATCTGTAGCTGATTATCCTTTTTTTTCTCCTACAAGAGTGGCACTTCCTTTTGTCTTAGGAATACATGTTGTAAATATATATATATGTACATACACACATATTTGTGGAATGAATGGAGCCTTAAAGAGTTAGAATAGGCCACCAGAGTATGCCTACTCAAAATTAATAGCACAGCAGTTTGGAAAAGTTGTCAGAGTCCATTCACCTGAGAAATGTATGAAGATATACATATCATTTGGCATTTAGCTTTTATGTTCCTTGAGTAATTTCACTCAAGTCTGATCTTGGATGTGTGTTTCTTATTAGTAAAGTTCACTGGAAAGCCGGCTCTCCATGTTACACTAATGACAGTTTGTCCTCCTGGCAAATGAGGGGCATTTCTGCCATCTGACTTGAGGAGCTTTTATAAAAAATATATATATTTCATGGATTTGTAATGCTTCTGCTGTTTACATGTAGTCCCAAGAAATGGATTTTTGGTGCTTTGGAATGTGCTGTGTTGCCACATTTGATATTCATTGTACACTTTGTGTTTTCTTTCAAAAGAATCCTTCACACAGTATGTTCATTGTGTATCATCTGTATTGTGGTGAAGATAGAATCTTTTGTTTTTTTTCTGTGTTATTCTTCAATGGAGCAAGCATTACCCTAACAGACTGAAGCGAAAACTGTAAGAGGTAGGAAAGTGATGTCCCAGTTGGGACTCCCCAACAAGAATACCTAAGGAAAATGAGGAATACTAGCATCTCTGTCTCCCAAATTTAGAGAGGTCAGGAGGAGTATTCTTGTGTTCAAGCTGAAACTCTGGACTACTAAAGCTGAAAGCCCTGCTGCAAAGGTGAAATTAAGCACGTGAGCTGCGGGAAAAGCTTAACCATTAATCATTTGCCTTGCTATTCAAACAGGGTGAGAATTAAAATGTGATAGGTTTAGGTAATTCCAGAAGCTAACAAATAACAAAGGTGCATAATAGATTTATTACTTTCTAGGTGCTTTGAGTTGAGGTCAAATGGGGGTACAACATTTAAGTGAGTTATATCACTCAGCTGACATAACCTGCTTGGTTAAGCAGCTTTGAAACCATATAAAGAATGAGTTTGAGAGTAGAATTCTCTTCCTAAAATAATTTTGTGAGCCCAGGAATCATTAAGATCACACAGAGTTAAGTATAGTAAAATGAAACCTTCAGCATTTTCTTTCATTTTTAAGTCCATCATCACAGAAGATATAACATCTTTTCTAGAAGATTGCCTTAAGAGCTCCAGCCCTACTCTTGAAAGTTGTATATGTTCTGACATAGTAACCTGTTCTAAAATACTGAATCTTTCGACTGTAAGTGGCCCCAGCACTTTTGCTTAACTACTGAGGAAAGCTTTGTCTCCTACCTGTTTTACCTACCTGTTAATGGAGTGAATGTTCCAGAATGGTGTGGTGGTAGGATATGCAGGAGCAGTATAGAGCAGGGGAAAGTACTTGTTTAAAAAGCTAGCTTTTAAAATTTTGTTTCCACTAGGGAGCCTTTTTTTTCCCCTTGGAGGGGTGGGGGAAACTATTTTCTCATATATGAGTGAAGTGGTAATCAAATCCTTTAGCTATTTATTACTTCTCTGTGTCTATACTTGAGAGTTTGAGAGAGGTGCTTTTAAAAATGATTGGGAATGATTTGACGTGAGTGGGTGCATTTAGGGCATTTAAACAAACAGGAGTGACACCGTAAGCCTAGGCTGCCCGTGAAGTATCCTTGTTTGACTTGCTTTTCGTAGCTCGTGTGTATGGTTTTGAAGTACACTTGGCTTAAACCTAATTTGATTTGCTCTTCATGTCTCGGGAAGGACTTACTAGATCAAACTAGGAGATGAGTTATCTCACTGCTCATATACTTGCATGTTTGAGACTTGAAGTTTCCTTGATACGTCTGTTTTGGCCTGGTCAGCCTTCCTTTCTCCCTTCACTCCTTCAACTATTACCCCTTTCACTACTAAGTTAATTTCTCATTTTGGTTCAGTGAAAGGTTAATGGAGATGGAAAACTCAGCCAGACCATATTGATGGGATTTGTTTTTTGTTTTTTTGAGCCGACACTATTTATTTTAAATTTACTGGTAGATTATATTTTTTGTGCAGTTTGCTCAGAATCAGGAGGTGGGGCACTTGACATGTTAGTGCCAGAAAGGGACAAAGTAGATAAGAACAGAGTGCTTCAGTTCCAGGCAGCTTGCACAATAACTAATATTCCTATTGAAAATACCAAATATGGTTACATTACTTTAAATGACTTTGAATTGAAACTTGACAGTACTTAATTTTACACACAGTTCATCTTAATTGGAATATTTTGAAAGGGAAAATGAAACTAAAATTCAAACATTAATTCTTACCACCTAGTATTACTACAAAGGATTGGAAAGTTGCATGTGACCAGATGTTACTATCATTTTAGAAGTCCAAACTATAATTTAGGCCTATAGGAAGATAGATTCTGTTGTGTCAGGAATATGTATGTGTGCACAAACTCTGAAGTTTTGTCTCACCAGAATAGAATAAGAAGCAAATCCATGAATTATTCTTCTATTTTTATTTTGATTCCAAGAGCTACTTGTTTACTTGCTGTGGTCTGTGGTCTGTTAATTTCAGACCTAACTTAATGACTCAATAACAAATGTAAATATGTTTATGTTTTAAGAAGTATACTTAAAGATCAGTTCATTAACTCTGGGAGGCAAGTACTAGATATTTCTTTATTTCTCCTCTTGATCAAGTACAAAATTCTTCTAAAAGAAAAACTTGTAAGAGAATTCATGAATTTACTTATTCTTCCATACTGCAGTTACTATTATTTATCTATATAAATACTGCTCTGCACATGTACAGCTGAATATGTAGTTGTATAATGAAAACTATTTGGAAACACCTAAATTAAAGAGATTCTTGGCAGTTTCTCATATGTAGTTGAGCATGACGAGTGTAGAAAGAGCATGGGGGTTGGAGACAGGGAAAGAAAAGGTACTTTGTAAACTCATTTGTGATCTACTGAAAAGAGATTATACTAAGTAAAAATTACCCTTCTTCCTCTTTCTTCTCTGTCCTCTGGAGTGACTATAGTGGATGCTCTTAGTCAGTACTTTTTGCCCTGTTTAAGTGATTCCCCTGAAGTGGTCTTTTATTTTAAATCAGGGAACCAGAGCTGGATCTCCAAGTGGATCTTGTATACACATGGAGATTTTCAGAAAAGTCACCAGCAACCCAGTACTAGATGCAAGTCACATAAAAGTGTCCCCCCCAAAACAAATAACACCTTTTTCTTTTCTCCCCATCTTGCTTTACACCAAATAATGCTCTTTAAGTTGTGTACAAAAACTAAACATTTCTTCCCTCGAACATCTTTCTGATGTGTTACTTCAGAACTCTAGTTTTGTCTCTGTCAGTGTCTTATTAACATCTGAAAAAATATATATATATATTTTATTGGAAGACAATAGTTTGTTAGGCCTTGAGAATTTTGTGACAGGTTTCTTTCGCTGTGTCTCACCACAACCACTGACTCCTTTATGGCATGCTTTGATTACTAAACTTCAGACAGACTCTTTTGTTGTATCACATATATTTATACACAGTAAATTTTCCTTTCCATGTGTGCTATGTATCTGAGGTTTTGAAGTTTAAAAAATGTGCCAGTATGGATATAAGCAGTTGATTTCAGTCATTTGGACTTAAAAAGTACAGAGGTTTGAAGTAGATGTCCACTGCTGTCTGAATAGAGTAGATGAGGGTCTGGATCAGGACTGGAGTTCATTGGGTCCAATGCCAAAACAAGCAATCATCTGAACTGATCTGTCTCAAAAACAGAGGGGTGGAAGAGAGACACACCTCTTGTCTTTTACCCCCACTCTATTTTCCTTCCATCTCCAACTTCTCTGGCCTATCTCAGTGTTGTTTATTTATGCTACGGAGAGGAGAACAGAAGTAAGCTTCTTAATCTTTACCTAGTTGAGCCACTACCAGGTTTGCTGGCAGCTTTGGCCGCATTGTTTCTGAGGTGATTTTCTTTGCGTTCAGAGTGACTTTTGATTCTTTGTTATTTTGTATGGAGCGGCACTTTATCTGTGTTTTAGCAGAATTGTTCCTCTGTACCCTTTACGGTTTTTTTCTTGTTTTTTGTTTACCTTTTAAATTATGCATAGAGTTTTTTTGTGTGTGAAATTAAAGCCTTTATTAACCTTGTGTTTTCGACTGTTTATTTCTGAGAAGGACACATTCTTGCAGACACCTAACCAGTTGTTGAAGTTGTGAAAATCACATTCTATTGGTCTTCTGACTTGGACTTTGAAGCAACACTGTTGCACCTTAAAGGGAGTGGGACTGCACACCTAGTATGGCTGAGTCAGCACCAACCTCTGATTTCATCTGAGGAGCCTGTGAAGCTCTGCAGAGGTTCTGCATAACAGTTTTTAAACCTGACATTGGCCTAAACTGTGCTCTTCCTTTGCCTTAGAATTAAGAGTATCAGGGAGAAGGTGAAATAATTTTGTATTTCATACTTGCTGTTAAGCCCCTAGCCCAGGCCCAGTGGGTATGTGGCTCTCACTGGGTACTGGTTAGTGAGTGTTGTGGAACCTCCTAAATAAGGCCATCACCTGGACCATTCAGCTCTTCCAAAGAACAAGTCCCTTTAACTTATCACCTGAGGAAGGCAGTAAGAAAATACATGTGAAAAGGAGAAGCCATTACTCTGGGAAAGATGTAAAACTGAAAAATACTTCAGCCCACCTGCCATGATTAAAGATGAGCCATGATAAAAGCCTAGAGGAGGCTCACCATAACAGGTTCCATGGAGTGCTGGGTTGCTCTTCTCAGAAGGGAAAGCACTAGAGCAGAATGCTTTGAAAGTGATACAACACGCCCGGATAAAAACAAGGCAGCCAACTTTGTGAGAGCTGAAATTGGGACCACAGTCTCCTTATAGAGGAATCATCTTTCTGGAGGAACAGGTAGATTACTAAACAAGTGGCATCACCACAGACTGCAGGTTTTCACTTCAATTCACTGATACCAGTAATAACAAAACGAAGCTCTGCAAGCAAGGTAGGGTACTGCTTTAAACTACAAGCTACTTTTGCTTCTCAAAACAGTCCTTTTTCTTTCTTGAGGTTTTGTTGCTTCCATCGAGGCAAAGCCGAGAAGGCAGAAGGAGTCATCCCCAAAGCCCGGGTGAAGTCCTCAATGGACAGGTGCTCCTAGAAGAGGAGAGGGACCAGAGGGTCAGCTTCTTGCTTAGAGTTAGCTCTGATGAGTCACAGAGTGGTGAGGGTCAGGAAAGGGACAGAGAGGGGGGAGGTGGCATTTCTTTTCAATCTGGGGCTGTTCTGCTCTGTAGGATTGCCCTGGAGAAAGTTTCTGCCCAGGACTCCTGTAGAGAGCCCTGAATTGAACAGCTTCTTTACGGTTAACACCTGTAGGTGGAGTTCAAGCTCAGGTTGCATGGAACAGCTTCTTAGTAAACACCTTTAGATGGAGTTCAAACTCAGGTGGATATGAAGCTCTGATTTTCTAACCTGTTATCCTTTGCCTCCCACCTCTGGGCATTTTCTGCTCAAGGCTCCTGGGAGCCCTCCCCAATCCCCCAGGCAGGGTGGTGGAGCACTTTGTTTTGGAAGAAGGTCCCTGACAGCTATGGTGGTTGTGTCTATGGTCTGCAAATGCTTTAGGTTCCCTCTGTCCCACCCAAGCTGGCTTTGCAGCTTGGTTGAGACTTCTGGACTCTGACCCCCAGGCAAGATAGCAGGGACTGCCCATCCCAGTGGACTTGTATCTTTCCACTGGTCCTGTTCTTGAACCCTGCGGTCCTGCCAGCTGATTACTAGCCTCACCCATGCCCACATCCGCCTCTCTGGTTTACTCACGGGTACTCGGATTGTACTTGCTACTGCCTGCAGCGAGACCCACCACCCCACTGTTCACTGTTACTCGCCCTCCCTTCTGAGTTTGGAGCAGCCAGAGAGCGTGTGCACTCTCCCCACTTAGCCTGGAACCCTCAGCTCTTCTATAAGAATGCATACTACTCCCACAACTTAATCATCAGTGACAACAAAATTTTTAAAAGAAAGCCTTTCAGTCCATCCTAAAGGAGATCAGACCTGGGTGTTCATTGGAAGGACTGATACTGAAGCTGAAACTCCAATACTTTGGCCACCTCATGCGAAGAGTTGACTCATTGGAAAAGACCCTGATGCTGGGAGGGATTGGGGGCAGGAGGAGAAGGGGACCACAGAGTATGAGATGATTGCATGGCATCACCAACTTGATAGACATGAATTTGGGTAAACTCCGGGAGTTGGTGATGGACAGGGAGGCCTGGCATGCTGTGATTCATGGGGTCGCAAAGAGTCGGACACGACCGAGCGACTGACCGTTTCTACCATGGTGGCGTTGTCTTGATTCTGTTTCTTATATTCAAAATTAGTGATCTATTTAGTGATCTTAAAAAAAAAAAAAAAAANTTATTTCTGAGAAGGACACATTCTTGCAGACACCTAACCAGTTGTTGAAGTTGTGAAAATCACATTCTATTGGTCTTCTGACTTGGACTTTGAAGCAACACTGTTGCACCTTAAAGGGAGTGGGACTGCACACCTAGTATGGCTGAGTCAGCACCAACCTCTGATTTCATCTGAGGAGCCTGTGAAGCTCTGCAGAGGTTCTGCATAACAGTTTTTAAACCTGACATTGGCCTAAACTGTGCTCTTCCTTTGCCTTAGAATTAAGAGTATCAGGGAGAAGGTGAAATAATTTTGTATTTCATACTTGCTGTTAAGCCCCTAGCCCAGGCCCAGTAGGTATGTGGCTCTCACTGGGTACTGGTTAGTGAGTGTTGTGGAACCTCCTAAATAAGGCCATCACCTGGACCATTCAGCTCTTCCAAAGAACAAGTCCCTTTAACTTATCACCTGAGGAAGGCAGTAAGAAAATACATGTGAAAAGGAGAAGCCATTACTCTGGGAAAGATGTAAAACTGAAAAATACTTCAGCCCACCTGCCATGATTAAAGATGAGCCATGATAAAAGCCTAGAGGAGGCTCACCATAACAGGTTCCATGGAGTGCTGGGTTGCTCTTCTCAGAAGGGAAAGCACTAGAGCAGAATGCTTTGAAAGTGATACAACACGCCCGGATAAAAACAAGGCAGCCAACTTTGTGAGAGCTGAAATTGGGACCACAGTCTCCTTATAGAGGAATCATCTTTCTGGAGGAACAGGTAGATTACTAAACAAGTGGCATCACCACAGACTGCAGGTTTTCACTTCAATTCACTGATACCAGTAATAACAAAACGAAGCTCTGCAAGCAAGGTAGGGTACTGCTTTAAACTACAAGCTACTTTTGCTTCTCAAAACAGTCCTTTTTCTTTCTTGAGGTTTTGTTGCTTCCATCGAGGCAAAGCCGAGAAGGCAGAAGGAGTCATCCCCAAAGCCCGGGTGAAGTCCTCAATGGACAGGTGCTCCTAGAAGAGGAGAGGGACCAGAGGGTCAGCTTCTTGCTTAGAGTTAGCTCTGATGAGTCACAGAGTGGTGAGGGTCAGGAAAGGGACAGAGAGGGGGGAGGTGGCATTTCTTTTCAATCTGGGGCTGTTCTGCTCTGTAGGATTGCCCTGGAGAAAGTTTCTGCCCAGGACTCCTGTAGAGAGCCCTGAATTGAACAGCTTCTTTACGGTTAACACCTGTAGGTGGAGTTCAAGCTCAGGTTGCATGGAACAGCTTCTTAGTAAACACCTTTAGATGGAGTTCAAACTCAGGTGGATATGAAGCTCTGGTTTTCTAACCTGTTATCCTTTGCCTCCCACCTCTGGGCATTTTCTGCTCAAGGCTCCTGGGAGCCCTCCCCAATCCCCCAGGCAGGGTGGTGGAGCACTTTGTTTTGGAAGAAGGTCCCTGACAGCTATGGTGGTTGTGTCTATGGTCTGCAAATGCTTTAGGTTCCCTCTGTCCCACCCAAGCTGGCTTTGAGCTTGGTTGAGACTTCTGGACTCTGACCCCCAGGCAAGATAGCAGGGACTGCCCATCCCAGTGGACTTGTATCTTTCCACTGGTCCTGTTCTTGAACCCTGCGGTCCTGCCAGCTGATTACTAGCCTCACCCATGCCCACATCCGCCTCTCTGGTTTACTCACGGGTACTCGGATTGTACTTGCTACTGCCTGCAGCGAGACCCACCACCCCACTGTTCACTGTTACTCGCCCTCCCTTCTGAGTTTGGAGCAGCCAGAGAGCGTGTGCACTCTCCCCACTTAGCCTGGAACCCTCAGCTCTTCTATAAGAATGCATACTACTCCCACAACTTAATCATCAGTGACAACAAAATTTTTAAAAGAAAGCCTTTCAGTCCATCCTAAAGGAGATCAGACCTGGGTGTTCATTGGAAGGACTGATACTGAAGCTGAAACTCCAATACTTTGGCCACCTCATGCGAAGAGTTGACTCATTGGAAAAGACCCTGATGCTGGGAGGGATTGGGGGCAGGAGGAGAAGGGGACCACAGAGTATGAGATGATTGCATGGCATCACCAACTTGATAGACATGAATTTGGGTAAACTCCGGGAGTTGGTGATGGACAGGGAGGCCTGGCATGCTGTGATTCATGGGGTCGCAAAGAGTCGGACACGACCGAGCGACTGACCGTTTCTACCATGGTGGCGTTGTCTTGATTCTGTTTCTTATATTCAAAATTAGTGATCTATTTAGTGATCTTAAAAAAAAAAAAAAAAAAGCTAATGCATATTTTATTAGATATTGCAAAATTCCCCTCTACAGGGGTGGTAACATTCTGCCCTCACAGCAAAATAACATATGTTGTTCACAGCCTTACCAACAAAGTACATTGTCATTATTTAGCCTCCTTTTAATCACCTGGCCCAGTAATAATGGCTGCCCTTCCCTTTAGAAATACTTTCTGTGTGTTATGTGATATGACAGTAAGAGTGGGACTCAGAAGACCTGATTCTTGCTCTGACTTGGCTACTAACTGGGAAAGTCACTCCCCTGCTCTGGATCTGAGTTTTCTCAGGTGTGAAACAAGCAATGACGATAACAGCTTACACATACAGGACACTTCCTATGTACCAAGAGCTGGGGAAATAATATGTGTAATATTATTAATAATATATGCTATTAGGGTCATCCCAATATTACAGTGAAGACACAGGTAATACATAAAGGGGTCTAAAGGTGACAGGAGGATGCAAATGTTCTAGAAACCATACCCTTATGCATATGCTGGGCCCAAACCCATAACAGACTCAGATGTTCCTGGAGGAAACAGCCAACTCAGATCTATAGGTTCCTTAATTCATTTCTAAGGCTTCTTTATGGTTTATTGTACACTGGGTAAATTTTCTGTCAATACCCTCTCAAGCTAGATTTGCAGTCTATTTTGGATCTTCATGAAGAGAGAATGAATATTAGAAATGTGGTTTTTTAAGACATGCCCTTCTTGCTTGCCAAACTCTCTTCCCCAAGTGGTCCACACAGACAGCAGCTGCTCTACCTGAGGGACCCTGTGCTGACTAGTCTCCTCCCTGGCACGCCTCTGAATTGCCAGCCCACCATACACATAGTGATATTTCAACCTGGATGTCTCCCTGGTGCCACTAAACTCATGATTGTCCCTGTCTTAAGCTGGGTGTGACCCAGGGTTTTTTTTTAATCTCAGAAAAAGACACAATTACCCCCCATCTCATGACCTTTATCCAGTCATTACCAAGTGTTGCTGATTTAACCTAAATATTTCTCTAAACCATCTCCACCCATCCGCACCCATTCTTGGGCTTCCCAGATGGGGCTAGTGGTAAAGAACCTGCCTGCCAGTGCAGGAGGTATAAGAGACATGGGTTCAATCCCTGGGTCGGGAAGATCCCCTGGAGGAGGGCATGGCAACACACTCCAGTATTCTTGCCTGGAGAATCCCATGAACAGAGGAGCCTGACAGGCTACAGTCCACAGGGTCACAGAGTTGGACACGACTAAAGGAGACCTAGCAAGTCCATTCTTCACTGAGCAGCTAGAGTGGGCNGGGTCGGGAAGATCCCCTGGAGGAGGGCATGGCAACACACTCCAGTATTCTTGCCTGGAGAATCCCATGAACAGAGGAGCCTGACAGGCTACAGTCCACAGGGTCACAGAGTTGGACACGACTAAAGGAGACCTAGCAAGTCCATTCTTCACTGAGCAGCTAGAGTGGGCTTTGGAAAATGTAAACCTGACGGCCATTCCCTTGCTTCACCCATAATAGTTCCCCTTGACTTTTAGGATGGACACCACCCTTCCCATCCTGACAAAAAAGGTGCTGCCCAGTGCCCCTCTCCACCCAGCAGCTGCCCCTCCCCAGCTCCACACACCCCTTGCTCTGGCCACCTTGCCCTTTCACACAAGCTGTGTTTCCATCCTACTTCTGGGCTTCCATAGTTACTGTTCCATTCTCCGAGAATATCCCACTCTGCCTGAATAATTCCCATTCATCTTTCAAGAAAAAAATCTCTGACTAAATCAGGCTCTGACCCACCTCCCTTCGGCTGGGATCCACGCCCTCAGGAAGCTCCTCTGTGGGCTTGTTCACCAGCTGCTCCAAGGGAAAGATGGGTAGAGGTCCGGAGCTGAGGTTGCTATTAGCATTGAACACATCCGGTTTAGAGCTTGTGAGCTCCTAGGGAAGAAACAGAAAACATTGTTACTTCAGCTGGTTTGTGGCTGCCTCCCAGGCTGCATTTTTCTCTGAAGTCAACAATGACCCTAGGGAACCTTCAAGAAGCCCTCTTGGAGTTCCTTGGCAGTCAAGGGGTGAGGACCCAGCATGTTCGCTGCTGAGGGCCCACATTCAATCCCTGGTCAGGGAACTATGATCCCTCAAGCTGCACAGTGTGACCAAAAAAATATAAGCCTTCCATGACCCCTGCCTCCCACTGTCCACATACATATACATACATTCTTCATAAGAATATGGCATTCTGGACAGGATCCACAAGCTAAAGCTTGGAGGTCTATATACAACCAAAGGCTGGTTGGCTCTATGACCAGCTTTGAAAAACACGTAAACAAAACTATTTTGTTCTATGACTTATAAACTTCTCTGTGGCTACCCCTAATGTTCGAGGTCTACCTTGGACATTTATGACCTTCTTTCTCTTATCTGATATGAAACTGTCAACCATAAATTCTCTTAGCCTTGACCTAACTACCTACGCTTTCCTGCCTGTACCATCAGTCAACCAAGAAGGGTTAGTTGAGTGCCATGGGGTTCCCAGGCTGTGGGTGGGTCCGAGGAATTCACATGTTATCTGCTGATAACCCCGGTGTGCTTGGGAAATTGCTCTCACATACTGGACACAATTCTGCAGAGTCTACTTGGTCTTATCTCCCCTGCAAGCCTGTGAACATCTTTGATTTCATATTTCCACATTCTAAGCTTATAGGCTGAACATATTTCTATGAACTAACTGAAAGATTGAAGGAGAAGGTTTTTCTAGCTGGAGAAGGGTGATGATAGTAGAGAAATCATTACTTATCCAAGCATGGTCTGAGGACTAACTGGATCAAATTACCTGGGCCCTTTGTGAAAAACACATATTAACGGATCTCAACCCAATTCTACAACCAGAATTTTAGGAAATGGGACTTTGGGATTTCCTTCTTTGTGGATGGGGGGCACACGGCTTGTGGGATCTTAGTTTCCTGACCAGGGATCGAACCTGTGCCTCCTGCAGTGGAAGCACGGAGTCCTAACCACTGTACCACCAGGGAAGTCCCAGAATCTTCATTTCAATATGCTTCCCCCCAAGTTCCCATCACCCAGACTCTTACACATGATAAAATTTGGGGACCATTTCACTAGGGAATGGAGGAGACAAATCCACATGAGACATTGAAGTTAAATAACAAGAACTTCCAGGAGAAGAAAGAGAAAATGATGGAAAGAAAGCAGAAGACCCTGGCACCTTCTCTGGAGCTTTCTCAGCTTTCATGGGTCTGACCACTGTCAGTGGACACTGTGGGGCCCCCTGCCGCCTGCCCCATACTCACAGCAGTGATCTGGCTCCAGTCCCCAGAGTTTCCAAGCTCCGCCTTCAGGTCCTCATAGGATTTGGAGTTCTGCATATAAAGTAAATGACAGATTAGACCTGGGTTTCAGCAGAGGAGACAGGACCATTTTCCTTCAGGCATTGAAAGAAGGCTGCTCTAGGGCCGAGAGGCGACGAGAAGGGGAAGGGGGAGTCAGGGAGAGGCTGGAGGCTGTCCCTGGAAAACCAGGTTGAATGGTAAGGATGAGCATGATGGGCTGACATGTAACTGGCTGGGGCAAGGGGCTATTTGTCTCACTCAGCCCACCATGGAGATGGGGAGTATGATCTTTCCCCACCCTCTGAGTTTAAGAAGCTGCACACAGCCTTGGAAACCCTACCCATACTGTGGGGGACTCAGGGGTCCTGGAGAACTGGGGAGCTCCCCTCAGAGCCTGGAGGGGACACTGTCACAGAGGAGTGAAAGGAATAGAGGGGACCTTGGCTCCATGGGGAGCCCCATCTCCACATCCCAGGACTTGGCAGCAAGCATGCCACATTATGAGTTCCAGGTATGCTGCCAGCATGAACTAGTGAGTAAATGAATGAATGAATGAGTCTGAGAAAGAAGCCAGCACAGATCTGAGTCGGGGGAAGACCTGCCAGAGTTGTCAGTGTGGGACACTGACCTGGGTTTGAGAAATTCTGGACACATCTAGGTGTGCAGACTTGAGATTTGTTGGGATCCATCATCAAAACTTAGTTCATCAAACACTGAATTTTTTCAATGCATTCGAGGAAATTAAGCCCTCGGTTTCCCTAACCTCAGCTGTTGTGCCAAAAACCTTCACTGTGATTTGTAGTTTAGTCACTAAGTCGTATCCTACTCTTTGCGACCCCATGGACTGTAGCCTGCCAGGCTCCTCTGTCCATGGGATTTTCCAGGCAATAATACTGGAGTGGGTTGCCATTTCCTTTTCCATTTTGAGGACCTGCCCTCTGCTTCTCTCTGGGGCCTGTTTAGGAAAATTCTGTGGAAGTCTACTTCATTGTTCCTCAGGTCAGGACCAGGTATAGGACCCATTTTGCTTAGGATTTAGTGCTAGAAGACACATATTTAGACATGTAGAACTGATGTGTTTGGAGGACCCGCCAATGCCAGCTCACAGAAGTTTCCGCAATGATGATGGATGTTCTTTTACTGTGCTGTCCAGTATGGCAACCACCAGCCACACATGACTAGTGAGAAACGTGAGAAATCAGTTCTTTGATTTTGCTTAATTTCAGTTCATTTGCATTTAAATAATCAGTACAGCTCTTCCCAATAATGTCCAGGAGCTTTAAGCTAAATCTAGTGTACAAGCAAGACACTGTCATTAGCCTAAATTTTTGATGGACTTCCTTTCCTTTCCCTTACCAGGGGGCCTCATAGTCTTCCTGCAGCCTTACTGTCCATTCTAAGTCTCTTCAAGCCCCTTTACAAATACATTACAAGTTATCTATCCCAGTGAACAGAAAGACCCAGGAGTCTGCCCTGGCCTCCTTGCATGTGCCATGAAGGATGAGCTGGGGTGGGAGGACCAGGTGGGTTGGGGCCACTCACACTCCACTTGAAGGGGTCCCAAGCCAGGAACCAGCCTGTGAAGGTAGGAGGCTCGTGCCCTTGCTTCACCACAATTATGGGGGTCTCAAGGTCCCGGCCGCTGGGGTGGGTCTTGAGATATTCCTGCACTGTGGTGGCTGCGGCTTTCTTCTCGTCCTCATTGGCATTCTTCCCAATCCAGAAAAAGACCTGTGGAGCATCCCAGAGTCAGTCTCCCCTGCCCTCCCTTGGTTCAACCTCCCTCGGTCCTCCCTGCTGTGGACCCTGACCTTGGGCAGGCCCCATCTGGCCTTAACTTTGCCTCTGGAAATTGGGGTTGGACAGATGCCCTCTACTTCAATATTCTGTAGGTGTGTGACTCCCGGCCTCTTCAGAGCTAAAGACCCCCAGAAACACTCCTCTGCCTCATGAAGTCAATTGGACTTTGGGAGAAGTACACGTCGTGCCCTGCAGCCCCACTGGGCATCCTCCTCTGCGACCTGCCTTCTTTCTTATGCTCCTGCTGTTTGTAACCCCAATCTCAGAGAGAATGTATATGGAAGCCAAGAAAACATCAAACCTTACCTATCCTTAAAGCCACTATTTCTTGGCCCTGGGGATTAGGGTGATCGGAAGAGAGATCCCCAGGCCTCAAAACTACCTGGTCCCAGACATCTAGCAGGAAAACATCATCCTCTTCCAAGTCATCCTGATTGAAGTCAGGGATCTCTGTGGCCAGGAAGCGCCCGGTCTGGTTGGAACATTCAAAGAGCCGGGGAGTGATGACCAAGTTTTCCTCCTGCAGCCTGCAAGGCGGAAAGGAAATTGTGTCGGAAAGCTCATCTCCTAGGAAAATGCTCTTTCTTCTGATCACACCAAAAGTCCCCCATCCTACCAAGAGTCCAGGAGCCCTCCAAAGGAGAAATTCCCACTACTCTCCCAGGACAAGCATTTCAGTGGGCTCTTCTATAGTCCTGTTAGGAAGTTCTTCCTAATATCTTTCCTCTATCGCTCCTGCAGCTAATATAGTACATGTCCTTTTGCTTTTGAACTGAGAAAATGGTGGATCATGGACCTTCTTCAGAAAACTAGGCTTATAACCTGTGTTCCTCAGCATCTGGTCCTGTGGCAGCATGGAAGGACAGTGGCTGATGGGACCCTGGCATCTTCCTCCCAAAGGGCACACCTAGAGTCCCGCCCCTTTTTCTGAGCTGCCTTCTCTGGGTGTGCACTCCCTTTACAGGAAATATCCACCCCAGGCCCTAGGAATTCCACAGTAAGTAGCACAGACACAGCCCCTGTGCCAAGAGGCTCCTAGAGCCCTGGCTGCCCCTTCCTCATCTGGTAGCCCTGTGAGCCTGACACACAGAGTCCTCAGTCCACGCCTGCTGCAGGCTCTGGGTGATGCAGGTAGAGGTGCTGGGAAGCTCTCCAGCCTCAGAAAGTGAGCTGGAGGTCGAGGGACCTGGCAATTACCTCTTGGTGCTGGCATAGGGAGCCTTCCCACCCAGGGCCATCCAGAAGTTGGCCGGCTCCTGCCCCTCCACCACCACTTGCTTCTCGGTCCGGGAGACAGTGTCAGCAACCATCTTGGCCATCTCCCGCTCATCCCCGCTGCAACCCTGGAAAAAGGGGGGCTGGCTGTGCTGGGGGAGTCCACCTCCAGTGCCCCGCCTCCCCCTCCTTCCACCACATTCACTGGCCTAGAGCTCTCGGGCCTGAGAGGCTCTCCTGGATCAAGGCCCTATGCACAGAGCCCAGCATCCCTGATGCTCCAAAGGAGGGCAGAGAAGACTAGGGAGACTGCCCTCCCAGCGGACAGGTGGAGGCCTCCAAGAGACTGAGCCTCATGACAGAGATGAAGGGGGAGGTAGCAACAGGCACACACAGGGAGAGTGAGAGAGCCCAAGACATAAAGACAGGGGACTTCCCTGGTGGTCCAGTGGCTAAGACCCTGTGCTTGAAATGCAGGAGGCCTGGGTTTGATCCCTGATCAGGGACCTAGAGTCCACATGTTGCAACTAAGATCCAGCATAGTCAAATAAGTAAATAAGTTTTGTTTTGTTTTTTTTTAATGGACTCCCTTGGTGGCATCGTGGATAAGAATCTGTCTGTCAATGCAGGGACCGCGGATTCTATCCTGGTCCAGGAAGGTTCCACGTGCCACGAAGCAAATTGGCTCGTGCACCACAACTAGAGCTTGAGCTCTAGAGCCCAAGAGCCACAACTAATGATCCTCTGTGCCACAACTACCGAAACCCTCAAGCCCTAGAGCCAGCAGGTCGCAACTGCTGAGCCCCAGGGTTGCAACTGCTAAAGCCCGTGCGCCTGGAGCCGGCGCAAGAGACGCCACCGCCATGGGAAGCCTGTGCACCACAACTAGACAGCAGCCTGCGTGCGGCAGTGAAGACCCAGCGCAGCCACGCACAGATGCAGCGCCAGCGCAGCCACGCACAGATGCAGCACGGCGCGCGTGGTGATCTCAGGCGAGGGTTTGAAAAAACATGAAGACGGGCCAACACAGGGACAGACAGGAGTCACCAGAGACAGAGTGAGAAAGACCTACTCAGACACAGGAGCAGATCCAGTGTTGAGGAGAGACCTATGGGGGGCGGGGGGAGTTGGCGGGGAAGGCCACTCAACCCAGCACACACCTTCCCACACCACAGGTAGCAGCAGGACTGAGTCTTGAGGATGAAGACGTCGTTGGAGTTGAGGGAGGTGGCCCGGGGTGGGACCTCAAAGGCCTTGGTGTTGTTGGCGCTGGTTCCTCGGACCTGGAATAGCCGGGTGGAGGGCACTGGCTCCACGCTGTTGGCCCGGGATGTGCCTCCCTACGAGGAAAGACGGGCAGGAGTAACTTAGCAAAGGTGGTCGTCTGATACACCATCACCCAGCTAGTCTTCCCAAAACATTGCTTTGGTCACGGGCACTCCCCTGCCTGACAGCTTGGTTCAGACTAGAACCATGCTAGGTCTACAGAGCAGAGCCCAGCTTTCAGGGAATCTTTTGAGGCCTCACAGGAGGAGGCACCCTGCCTTTCCAGGGTCACTCTCAGCTCTCTCCAGACCCTCCATTTAGCTCAGCCAAGCTTCTCACGGTTCCCCACAGGGCCTTTCCCCTGGGCCTTTGTCCTGGCTATGCCTCTGCATCACCCTCATTTGACCCCCACTGAGCTCTGACCCCAATGTCAAAATCTCCTCCCAACCCTCTTTCCACCGTGGACTCTATGCCTGTTCACTGATCACTGTATTCACATGCCCCTTTGAATGCAACGCATTTCTGGCATTTCAGCACACATGGAACAACAGACTGGTTCCAAATTGGGAAAGGATTACGTCAAGTCTGTATATTGTCATCCTGCTTATTTAACTTATATGCAGAGTACATCATGAGAAATGCTGGACTGGATGAAGCACAAGCTGGAATCAAGATTGCCGGGAGAAATATCAATAACCTCAGATATGCAGATGATACCACCCTTATGGCAGAAAGCAAAGAAGAATTAAAGAGCTTCTTGATGAATGTGAAAGAGGAGAGTGAAAAAGTTGGCTTAAAACTCAACATTCAGAAAACTAAGATCATGGCATCCAGTTCCATCACTTCATGGCAAATAGATGGGGAAACAGTGGAAAAAGTATCAGACTTTATTTTGGGGGGCTCCAAAATCACTGTGGATGGTGACTGCAGCCATGAAATTAAAAGATGCTTGCTCCTTGGAAGAAAAGCTATGACCAACCTAGGTAGCATATTATAAAGCAGAGACATTACTTTGCCAACTAAGGTCCATCTAGTCAAAGCAATGGTTTTTCCAGTGGTCATGTATGAATGTGAGAGTTGGACTATAAAGAAAGCTGAGCACTGAAGAATTGATGCTTTTGAACTGTGGTATTGGAGAAGACTCTTGAGAGTCCCTTGGACAGCAAGGCGATCAAACCTATCAATCCTAAAGGAAATCAGTCCTGAATATTCATTGGAAAGAACTGACTCATTTGAGAAGACCTTGATGCTGAGAAAGGACTTCCCTGGTGGCTCAGATGGTAAAGTGTCTGTCTACAATGCAGGAGACCTGGGTTCGAGCCCTGGGTTGGGAAGATCCCCTGGAGAANGTGAAAGAGGAGAGTGAAAAAGTTGGCTTAAAACTCAACATTCAGAAAACTAAGATCATGGCATCCAGTTCCATCACTTCATGGCAAATAGATGGGGAAACAGTGGAAAAAGTATCAGACTTTATTTTGGGGGGCTCCAAAATCACTGTGGATGGTGACTGCAGCCATGAAATTAAAAGATGCTTGCTCCTTGGAAGAAAAGCTATGACCAACCTAGGTAGCATATTATAAAGCAGAGACATTACTTTGCCAACTAAGGTCCATCTAGTCAAAGCAATGGTTTTTCCAGTGGTCATGTATGAATGTGAGAGTTGGACTATAAAGAAAGCTGAGCACTGAAGAATTGATGCTTTTGAACTGTGGTATTGGAGAAGACTCTTGAGAGTCCCTTGGACAGCAAGGCGATCAAACCTATCAATCCTAAAGGAAATCAGTCCTGAATATTCATTGGAAAGAACTGACTCATTTGAGAAGACCTTGATGCTGAGAAAGGACTTCCCTGGTGGCTCAGATGGTAAAGTGTCTGTCTACAATGCAGGAGACCTGGGTTCGAGCCCTGGGTTGGGAAGATCCCCTGGAGAAGGAAATGGCAATCCACTCCAGTACTATTGCCTGGAAAATCCCATGGACAGAGGAGCCTTGTAGGCTACAGTCTATGGGGCCGCAAAGAGTCGGACACAACTGAGCGACTTCACTGATGCTGAGAAAGATTGAAGGAAGGAGGAGAAGGGAACGACAGAGGTTGAGATGGTTGTATGGCATCACCGACTCAATGGACATGAGTCTGAGTAAACACCAGGATCTGGTGATGGACAGGGAGGCCTGGCATGCTGAAATCCATGGGGTGGCAAAGAGTCGGACATGACTGAGCAACTGAACTGAACTGAAGCACTGGGACTGTTGATTCACTGCTTGTTCAGCAAGATGGTAAACAGAATTAGCATGGCATTCTTCTCCCCCTCGGTGCTTTGCAGAGGGCTGTGTACTTAGTAAGTGTTCAATAAATAGGTTATTGCTAAAGGAATGCAAGAGATGGCTGTTTCAACAGAGAAGTCTGTTCCATGTTATTTGGCAGCATGGATGGGAGGGGAGTTTGGGGAAGAATGGATACATGTATATGTATGGCTGAGTCCCTTTGCTGTTCATGTGAAACTATCACAACATTGTTAATTGGCTACACGCCGATACAAATAAAAAGTTAAAAAAAAAAAGGTGCCAGTGCACCTTAGGTTCATCATTCGGCAAATCTATCCAAAATAACTTCTTTTTTTNATGGATACATGTATATGTATGGCTGAGTCCCTTTGCTGTTCATGTGAAACTATCACAACATTGTTAATTGGCTACACGCCGATACAAATAAAAAGTTAAAAAAAAAAAGGTGCCAGTGCACCTTAGTTTCATCATTCGGCAAATCTATCCAAAATAACTTCTTTTTTTCATCTAAAGAGGAGTTGGGGTGTGGAGAGTAATAGTCTTATATATGCTAAGTGTTTATTAAATGGATTTTTAAAAATGTTGAGTAGTTGTTTCTATTTCCATTGCACATAGGTGATGGAGCCTCAAACAGTTCCCTCCCAGGAAGAGTGGGCTGCCCCCTAACCCTGTCCCCCTCCCTATGTCCTCTCCCCTGTTTCCTGGAGCCCACCCCACCTCACTGCCACACCTGGTAGACCACCATGCGTCCCTTGAAGATGGACATGAGGTGAGGCGGCTCCTTGCCCATCGGGACCCGGATCTGGACCGGTTCGTTGTTGTACTTCTGGTCCAGGATGACGGCTTGATAGGCAGAGGCTGTGACTTCATCCTGACTGGCCTGGCTGCCCTGGGAACGTGCAGGGTGGGAGGGGTGAGGCCAGCCCCCAGTTCTAACTTCATATCCAATTCTGACTGGCCCTAAACCCAACTGTCTTCCCCACCAATCCCCACCCTGAACACAACCAAAATCCACCTCCCAACCCAGACCTCAGCTGTGATCCCAGCCCCACACTTAATCTTTCTCCAGTCTCAGTCCACCCCAACCCACCCTGACCCCCAACCTCCTATCCCACTTACTGCACCTTTCTTGAGGAAACACCACAACTACCCCCCACTCACCGCCCCAGCACCCCCAAACATCTCTCGCTCCCTTGCATGTGGCCATAGAAACTCACAGNTCTCCTGTCCAAGATGTGTATAAGAGACAGACCCTGACCCCCAACCTCCTATCCCACTTACTGCACCTTTCTTGAGGAAACACCACAACTACCCCCCACTCACCGCCCCAGCACCCCCAAACATCTCTCGCTCCCTTGCATGTGGCCATAGAAACTCACAGTCAGAGCAGGTGAAGAGAAGGCACAGGAAGCCACGGAAGTTGGAAAGGAGACTCAGAGAGCCAAAGGGGAAGGTTGTGTCGGGGTACCCAGCATCAGGGGGATTTCCCAGCCAAAGCAGTTCCAAAACAGAAAGGGGGTAAGAGAGCCACCACCAGAGGTATTCCACTCAAGGGCGATGGCCGCTTGGCAGGGGCATAGGGAAGTGGGGCTGAGCGGCTGCGCTCTGAGCAGGGTGCAGCGGGGGCATAGGGAAGTGGGGCTGAGCGGCTGCGCTCTGAGCAGGGTGCAGCGGGGCCTGACCTGCCAGAGGTAGAGCAGGTGGTGCCGCTTCTCTCCGATGAGGTAGGTGTAGAGCAGCAGGTAGCAGTCGCCCCCAAAGAAGTGGCCTAGCCACTTGGTGTCCACAGGCTCCAGCTCTAGGTTCTCGACGCGCCACATCTGGGGCCGGCACAGGCCAGCATGAGGCCCCGGACAGGCTCCGCCAACCCCACCCCTCCCGGGCCTCCACCTGACCTGCCAGAGGTAGAGCAGGTGGTGCCGCTTCTCTCCGATGAGGTAGGTGTAGAGCAGCAGGTAGCAGTCGCCCCCAAAGAAGTGGCCTAGCCACTTGGTGTCCACAGGCTCCAGCTCTAGGTTCTCGACGCGCCACATCTGGGGCCGGCACAGGCCAGCATGAGGCCCCGGACAGGCTCCGCCAACCCCACCCCTCCCGGGCCTCCCTCCCCCATCATACCTGCACCTCCCCACTCCCATCGTCCACCATCTTCTGCTGGGCAGCAACCTGAGGCTGGACATGCATGGACGTGGCATCAAACTTCACCTGTTCCACCTTGGCTGGAGTGAAGGGGGAAATCATGACACCCAGTGTCACCAGCTGAGTTGCCCCAGGTTCTCACAACAGCCCTGAGTGGGAGCTGCAGTTCTTAGACCCATCTTACAGATGAGGCAACTGAGGCTAGAGAGATTCGGTAGCTTATCCCAGGTCACATAGCTAGCCCGTGGCAGAGCTATAACACAGAACCCTATCTCCTTCCCATAAAACTCATGTTTCGTTGAGGCCTCCCAGAGCAGCCACGGGAGGGACATTTTCTCCTCCCCCGGATGCGTGGCATGGAGCTTGTCCTTAGCAAATATCGTCTGGAAGACTGGAGATGTTTTGGTTTGGGTTCTGAGGAGACCCAACAGTACTCCGGATGAAAGGCGAGTTGTTCTCAGCTCCCTTTTTGTGACAACTCTTGAGTTTATCCAAGTCCCTTCATGTCCACGCCCCTCCACCTGGGGAGCCCAGAGTCAGGGTGAAGTGTGCACAAGAGGAGTGTTCAAGAAGGAGGGCAGGAGGCAGGTCCAGCGCTCTCCTGGCCCCGCTGCCTGCTTCCAGCCCCACCCCACCTCAGGCCAGCCCTCACCCACGGAGCCCATGGTGTGGGTTTTGCCTAGGCCGGTGGTCCGGTTGGGTACTGTCCACTTCTGGAAGAGCTGCTGAAAGACAGCTGACTCGGCCCCGTCATTCTGTAGCTCCACCTGTGTGTTCGGTGGGTACTGCTTCGCTTTGATAAAGTTCTGGAAAGAGAAGGAGGAGGCTGGGGTGTGTCCTTCCCCCAGCCTCCACCCCGCAACAGGAGCCAAAGCCTGGCTGCAACCCCAATCAGACCTACCACTAACCTGCCCTGGCCCTATGCCTAAACCAGACTCTAATCGCTGTCCCAGTGCTGACCTCAAACCTAAGCCAGCTGACTCCTACCCCAGGTCACACCAGACTCCACCTCAAACCTAACTCTGACCTCCACCCTGAATCTAACACTTACCCCCAAACCCACTTCAGACCCCCACTCCAAGGTCAAATCTGACCCAAACCTGACCCCAGCCTCCATCTCCAAACTTGAGCCCAACCCCCAATCCAACGTTGACCCCCAGCCAGTTCAGGGTTACTGGCTCCAGCTCCTACAATGACCCCAAACTCTGACTTGGCCTCAGCACCATGCTGACCCACCCCGCTTCTTGTAAGAAGGCTGGCCTCCGTTTCTTCCTCCCTTTTTGGAGCCAAGCTCAAGGTGCAAGCCTGGAGGAGGCTCCCTTTTTGTGACGATTCTTGAGGTCACTGGGTGGTTGGCTTCTTGGGGTTGCAGAGAACCCCCAAGATGACCCTGCGCAGCTAAGTCAGGCCCAGAGCCACCCCTGGCCTTTGACCTCCACTGCCCTCTCCCTGCTGGGGGGCCTTCTCTGCCCCTCCTCCAAGTTCTCCTCGACGCCCAGACCCACCAGGGCCTGGTTCATGGCTTCCTTCTTCTCCTGGGTGTTGGCATTCTTTCCCTTCCACACATAGATCTTTAGGCCTCCCTGGTCCAGGATGTAGCAGTCCTGGAGGCGGGAGAGAAAGCGCAAGGGGGGAAGCCTGAGGGCGCAGGCTGGGGGAGTTGCTGCAGACACAGACCTTTGCCTCCTGTGACCCCATCCCGAGCACCCAGGCCCGTGGTGGAGCGTGGACAGGGGGTGGGTGGGTGATGGGGAGCTGGGGCTGGGGGCACGCCAGACCCTCTCACCTCGTGACTGAGCAGGTCCTGTGTGAGTGGCCGCGTGGCGATTTCCCTGACCACCACCTTTCCCTCTGAGTCAGACACACTGCAGATAAAGATGCGGCATAGACAAGGGGGATGCTGGACACTTGCCCCGCTGCCTCCTCCCCCAGGAGGCACCCCCTGTGCCAGGAGGAGCCCACCACAGCCAGGCACTCACTGGTACAACTTGAGGGCAGCCTTGAGGGCCGGCTCCACCACCGTGTCGGCCACGGCGGCCTTCAGCTCCTTCCGCTGGCCCAGCACGTGGTTCATGATCTCCATCAGCTGCGGTGAGGCCTTCTCGTCCTCCCCATCCACCACACCCACGTAGGTGCGCCCACCCCGCTCCTGGTCGCGGATCTCCTTGGCCAGGTTCATGCCCTGCAGGGAGGCCCCGGGACGCATGAAAGCTGCCGGCGGTGGGGGGAGGGGTGGACAGGGCAGCATCCACCACCCCAAACCACACCTGGAGAGCCCAGCAGCTCCAAAAAAGGAGGAGGCCCCTGCCCGGCACTTCCCTTTCAAGGAGGGGACCAGGCTTTTAAGGTGTGTGTCAGGAAGCCAAGCTAAAACCTCAAGAAGGGCAGTCTTCTTCATGAGCAAGAGGGGGTCTGGTCGGGGGATGGAACTTGCTAGGCCTTCAGTTTTGACATTGTTTGAATTGTGTGATTTTGCTTCAAAGTTTTGCATGAGAGGTGAGCCCTGAAGATCACAGTCCTGTCTCTTTGTCCCAAAGCCGTGTACACACACCCTCACACACACATACACAGCCTGGCTCTCTCTCAGCCCAGCGTCTCCTGTCCAGTTCCCGGCCTTTCTACTCCGGCCCCCTCCCCTCTCCACTGTTCCCTTCACCCCACTGCCCACCCTCGCCAGGCCCACATTTCTGTTTCCAGCCTAGTCCTATTTATCCAGCTCCCAAGACAGCCCCATTTTAAGATGCCCCAAACCCAACCTTTTCTCTCCAACTCTGTTGCTCCCTGATCTTTCCATTTCAGAAAATGGGACCCCACCCATCCCCACAAAAAGCACAACCTTTGACTTCTGTCTCTCTCCTCTCTTGTCACCCACAACCTGACATACGTCCTGTGATTCCACCTTCCCAGCCCCCTCCTCACCTAGGCATGTGCCCTCAGCCCCTCTACTCCCCTCGCCCCTCAGCAGTCAGAGTGCCCCTCAAAGGCATCCCAGGCACTGAGAACAAACCTCAACCCTCTCACACAGCTACCTGACCACATAGCATGTCCTGTGAGCCACCCCCACCCTCCTTTCCAAACTCCCCAAAGTCCCCGTCTCGGGCTTCGTCTGAGCTGGAAGGTTGCCTGCCATACACCTCTCTCCTGTCTTAGGGCCCTCTCCTCCCCACCCGCCCTCCTCCCAGAAGCCTTCTTAGACCCCTCTGAACCCTGAGAGCCACACTCCCCACCCTTCACTTCGCCAATATTCCCTTCACATCTGTCTCCCCTCCTGGATGGCCCACTGGACACCAGAGCAAGGGCAGGCCTCTGCCCATTTCATTGACCACCAGCTCCCAGTGCTGGGCACAGCGTCTGCCACACAACAGGGACTCATCAGACGTTAGTGGATCCACCACAGTGCATGCATGCGGACTCCAGCACGCATACCTCACTGCACACACATGAAGACTCAGATCCACCTTCAAACATAGGACCCCGGACAGTCAGGGAAGACAGCGCTGAGGAAATGGGGACTGGTGGAGGTGTGGCAGCAGTCTGGCAAGTTTGGGAGGGAGGCCAGGTGCTGGAGGCAGGAGCAGGGAGGAGCAGGGTGGGATTTCGGGGGTGGGCACAGGGCGGGGTTACCCTGAGTCTCTCCATGCGGTTACTCTCTGGCCCATTCCACTGTATGATGAGCTTCCCAAGGTCCAGGAGGAAAACATCCCCACGGTTGAAACTCTTCCAGGACATCTCCACCTGGGGAGCCATGCACAGACCGCACTCAGACCTTGTCCAGCATCCATCAATCTCTCCTCAATCCCTTCCCTGCCGCTCACCCCTCCTCAGCCTCTGCCCTCCGCCCAGGTAGGGCGGTGGATGGGAGGAGAGGAGGCCGTGCCCTCTGAGCCCTGGTTGATGCCCACCTCTCCGGCCACCACATTCCTCTTGCCCTTGACGTGGAGCAGCCGCTGGATGTCATAGGAGTTTGTCTCCACTTGCTTCATGCCAGAAGCCACGCCCCCTTTCCGGATCCTGTGAAGAGAGGTGAACTGACCCAAGGGAGTGGGCTGGGAGGTGTGACAGGCCTCCGTCCTCCCAGATCCTGGGGATGTGGTTGCCACAGGGCCCATTTGAGGGCTGGGGCTGGGAATGAAGGGGTGCCTGAGGCCTTGCTCTCAGGGCCATGCAAGGTCACTCTATCGCCTCCGTTTGCATCACCCTGGCAGTGAGCGCCTCCTTGGAATTTGTACCCTAGGAGTCTCGCTTGCCTCATCCTAGTCCTAGCCCTGCTGAGAGGCCTGCAAAAGCTGGGTACATGGTAATGGGGCCATGTGGAAGGACAGACAGAGGACTGAAGCGAAGGGAAGAGGGGAAATGCTGAAGACAGAATTGTGTCTCCTCCCAAACTCAAGGCTGGAGACCAAGGACAGGGCAGCAGGAGAGATCGGGGTGGGGAATGGAAAGGTGAACAAAAATTACCTTCCTGGGCTCCCCGCACAGCCTCAGGCTCCCTTTCCAGCCCCAGGTCTGCCTCCCAGCCTCAGGTGTCCCTCCCAGCCCTGGCTCCATTCCCAAGCCTGTAGCGTGCACCTCCGTACACAATGCCCTGCTTGAAGTAGCCTCGGAAGGTGTCACTCTCGTTGCCCTGGACCTCACGGTGCTGGACGGCCCGGCCCTTCAGAAAGTCATCCATCTGTGTGGTGTAGATGGCAGCCGCCCCTTGCTCATCCTGAGACGAGGCCTGGCCAATCCAGTAATGAATGTCATAGGACAGGTTGCTGCCTGTCTTGTGGATCTAGGGAGAGAACACGTCCAGTGGACCCAAGGCCCTGGGCTCCCACAGCCCTCTCCCTGCCTCCCGGCTTCACATGGTCTCCTGAACATGTGGGGCCAGCACCACAGGGGAGCTTGGCATGGAGAAGTTCATGGGATGAGCAGTCAGGAGCCCTGCATCATGTTGTAGTTCTCTCAGACCCTCTGAGACATGAGGCAGGTGTCTTCCCCTGGGCCTTGGAAATAACTTGGTTGGACTACGGCAGCATTTTCCAAAGTTACGTGCACAGACCATCAGAGGTCTAGGAGGTGACTTGGTAGTATACAGTGAAATGACTTTGGAAATTTTTTTTTGTCCACCCCTCTCAGCATACAGGATCTTAGTTCCCTAACCAGGGATAGAACCCATGTCCCCTGCACTAGAAGTGTGGAGTCTTAACCACCAGTCCTCCAGGAAATCCCTGATTATGGAAATATTTTATAGCTACTTTCTGTTTGTGAAACGGGACACTGCTTTCCATTCGTGATAATGATACCGAGTCAAGTTTTTAAATAAATAGATTTAAATTTTAAAAGTGAATCAGTAAAAGTACAAATGCATTAATGACACAAGATGCAGAAGAAACCAAGACGGTCAAATGAAGTTGACTGTGGATTTTAGGAACATGGACTCAAAGTAGGGTGACATCTCACCAGTTCAGAAGCTTCCCCAGGACTGTAAATCCACAGAGGGTCACCCCAGCTGGGAGCTCAGTGGTTCAAGGGCAACAGTCGGCTCTTGTATCTCTGACCCTCTGGTGCTACGGCTAGGCTGGGAACACCCACTGAACGCTATCTTGGGATGAAGGTGGGCAGCAGTCCCCACTGCCCCAGCTTCACGGTTCCTCCTGCTGCTGCCCTAAGCTTTGCTCTCTGCTGCGCCCCCTCCCCTGCCCATTCCCCACTCACAGCCAGGATTACATAGCAGTCACCATCGAAGAAGCTGCCAAAGGAGTTGGAAGGAACAGGCACCATCTGCATGGCCTGAGGAGGGAAGGGAAGTCAGAGGGCTTGACCATCCAGGACCCCCAGCTTCCCTGCCTGCCTTTAACCAAACGGAGAGCCGGGAAAGGAACAGCCAGGGAGAGGGCACAGAAAACCGACCAGGAGGGTGGGTGTGAGGCGGCAGGGTGCGGGAGGAGGCAGCAGGAGGCGGGGTCGGTGCCTGAGGACGGGCGGGGATGGCACCGGGGCTCGCAGGCCAGCAGGGCAGGGTGGAGGACTGTCAGCCTTCCTCGCCTCAGTCCATCCCCGGCCTGCAGAGCCCGCCCTGTGACCAAGCAGTATCCTCACCTCGATCCTCCATATCTGCACCCCGGGTGTGGTGATGTTGAGGGAGCCTTTGACTTGGGCGCTCAGTTTGGTCATGGCGGATGAGCCTAGGGGAGAAGTGGAGTGGGAGCAAGAAGAGGACCTGGGAACCCTGGCTTTCAGGGGCCACTCTTCCAGCCCTGGAGAGCTCCTCTTTCTCCAGGGCTCAGTGCTGAGAGAAGGTCCCCCAGCCTGGGCCCTGACTGGCCAGGGGAGTCCCACCTGGCTCTGATCTTGTTACTCTTGTTCAAACACCTTTCCTGACTCCCTATCACCTACTGAAAAAGGTCCCACTCCTAAGCCTGGCACACAGGGTCCCTCTTGATGCAGCCCCAAACGATTTTTCTGCATGAAAAGTTTTGATCAAAGTCATGCCTGGCTAAAAAATATATATTATATCATACAGAGGGTTTTTTTTTTTTAAGCAAAGAATAAACAAGGTTTGAAAAGTATATATGCTCAAAAGAATTGAAGAAAAACAGGTGTGCAAACAAAGCTTGTACATGAAGTTTCATAGCAGCTCTATTCACAAGAGCCAAAAGGTGAAAAGAACCCAAATGTCTAAATCAAGAAACGGTGGTCTGTCCATACAATGGAATAGTACTCAGCTGTAAGAAGGAATTAAGCACGATACACGCTGCAACGTGGGTGAACCCTGAACAAGATGCCGAGTGAAAGAAGCCAGACACAATGGCCCCATTTTGTGTGACTGCATTTACATGAAGTGTCCAGAACAGGCAAATCAGTAGAGACAGCAAGCGATTAGTGGTTGTCAGGGGCTGCCGGGAAGGGAGGAATGAGAAGTAACCTCTTGTGGGTGTGGAGTTTTCATTTGGGACGATGAAATATTCTGGAACTAGACAGCGGTGATGGCTGCACAGAATTTTGAATGTATTGAATGTCCTCGAATTGTACGCTTAAAGTGGTTAAAATGGTAAGTCTTATGTTCTGTGTGTTTTATCACAATAGAAAAGTGTACGCAGCAGTTTCCTATTTCTTGCTACCCCAACCCTCAAGTGAAAGTGAAAGTCACTCAGTCATGTCCGACTCTTTGCGACCCCAGGGACTTTAAATTCCATGGAATTCTCTAGGCCAGAATACTGGAATGGGTAGCCTTTTCCTTCTCCAGGGGATCTTCCCAACCCAGGTCTCTTGCATTGCAGGTGGATTCTTTACCAGCTGAGCCACAAGGGAAGTCCCAACCCTCAAACACCCCTCAATTACTGTTCTGGTGGCCCACAAGATGTGGACCCCACCTGGCAGGGCCGTGTTTGTTCAGTGCTGAATCCCCAGCCTCCAGCTCTGCTGGAACTTTGTTGAGTGGGTGTGTGGGTGGATGGTCAGGTGGTTGGGTGGTTGGCTGCATTCGTGGGTAAAAGTGATTAAGTGGATGGATGAGGGAATAAATGAGTGAGTGAATGAATGAATGAACCTTTCCCACTGGGAGCCGTCTTCCACCCACTGACCTTGAGGAAATCTCTCCCCTATCTTCTTTCATGCTGTCTTTTATGGCTCTTTTCCTTTGACCTCTAGCTATGTTCTCTACTCCAAGTGCTCATCAGAATCACCTAGGGAGCTTTAAACAACACTGGGGCTCTGATGCTCAAGCTATATCATACCCCCAAGGATTCTGATTTAATTAGGCCAGGGTGGGGCCCAGACTTGGGCACTTTATTTTCTGCCTTTGGGGAGGTGAGCCAGAGGTGCTTTCAAAACTCCCCAGTGATTCTGATGAGCTAGGGAGGAGAGTCACTTGTCCCCAGTAATTTTTGTTCCAGGTTTCCTGCCCCTCCCTCCCAGTCTGGAGGCCATCCCATTCCCCATGGAGCCTACCACCCAGCCTGGCTTGGAGTTGCCCTCCATGAATGCTCCTTGAACCGATGAATAATGAATGAAAGATCACGTGGCCCCCACCACCGTGCTCTGACAGCTGGAATCTATCTAATCTGTCCTTGCACCTGGACTCTGAGTCACCCCTTGGAACAATGACCTGGTCTTTTACTGCTGGTAAACTCCCTCTTCCGACTCTTGAAGGGTGACTCCCCTCTCCCTGGCATTGTGGAATGTGGGGACGTCTTCCTGCCCAGCCTCTAATTAGTGCTCCTCCAGCAAGTTAGGGCCACCTGCTGATGGCCAGCACTGCACCTGTAGGAGCCCCTAACGCCTGGGTCCTGTCTGATATCCCTGTGGGTCAGGGCCTCCTCCATGAGATATTTCTCAACCCATGGAGACCTCAGGGCTCCCAGGACTCCTTGTTCAGTTGAACCAATTTGGGTACAAATGAAGAAAATGTTTCCTCTTATTTCAATCACCACTTTTGCCCATATCCCTCTTTTTGCCAAAACAGACCGACCCTCACTAGCTGTGCGAACATAGCGTATATCTTCACCTATGAGGTTGGCAGTCGACGACCAGGTGATCTAAAGTCCCACTGGGGGAATTCCCTGGTGGTCCAGGGGGTTGAGACTGAACTTCCACTGCAGGGGGCACAGGTTCGATCCTTGGTTGGGGAACTAAGATCCCACGTGCCATGCAGTGCGGCACAAAATAAATAAATGAAAAATTAAAAAAAAGAAGTCCCATCAGGGATGTGTTCTGAGTCTAGGAGGGACCAGCAAAAGCAAAAGAGGGCAGACAAGATGAAGCCTTTCTTGTCCATCAGAACAATGGAGACTCAGGGAGCAGGGGTTTGAAAAAGTTGGCGCTCTGCCTCCCTAGAGAGAAATCAGGATTGGGGACCTCCAGTAGCCTGAAGAGGGAAGAGGTGGGCAAGGGAATTCTGGGAGAGCCGCTCCAGGAGGTGGACTCACACTGCAAGAGTACCCCCTGGATACCCGCCAGCTGCTCCTGCCTCGTAGACGCTGCTTAGAGCAGATGCCTCTGTCCCACACCGCCCCCCACTCTGATGGACCCTCTCTAGCCTGGCATCTCCTGAACTGCTGGGAGGAGTAGGGGGCCCATGCCGACCCCCCATTGCCCATAGCACAGCCCTGGATTTGAATATGTGATGTCTTCTCCCTCAACTTGAATTCACTGGCTCCCCCCTCACTCCTGGTCCCCTCGCTCCTCTGTCCCCACCTCAACGAAGGGCGCCAGCACTCCCGGACCCACTGCCCTCCGCCCAGGTAGGGCGGTGGATGGGAGGAGAGGAGGCCGTGCCCTCTGAGCCCTGGTTGATGCCCACCTCTCCGGCCACCACATTCCTCTTGCCCTTGACGTGGAGCAGCCGCTGGATGTCATAGGAGTTTGTCTCCACTTGCTTCATGCCAGAAGCCACGCCCCCTTTCCGGATCCTGTGAAGAGAGGTGAACTGACCCAAGGGAGTGGGCTGGGAGGTGTGACAGGCCTCCGTCCTCCCAGATCCTGGGGATGTGGTTGCCACAGGGCCCATTTGAGGGCTGGGGCTGGGAATGAAGGGGTGCCTGAGGCCTTGCTCTCAGGGCCATGCAAGGTCACTCTATCGCCTCCGTTTGCATCACCCTGGCAGTGAGCGCCTCCTTGGAATTTGTACCCTAGGAGTCTCGCTTGCCTCATCCTAGTCCTAGCCCTGCTGAGAGGCCTGCAAAAGCTGGGTACATGGTAATGGGGCCATGTGGAAGGACAGACAGAGGACTGAAGCGAAGGGAAGAGGGGAAATGCTGAAGACAGAATTGTGTCTCCTCCCAAACTCAAGGCTGGAGACCAAGGACAGGGCAGCAGGAGAGATCGGGGTGGGGAATGGAAAGGTGAACAAAAATTACCTTCCTGGGCTCCCCGCACAGCCTCAGGCTCCCTTTCCAGCCCCAGGTCTGCCTCCCAGCCTCAGGTGTCCCTCCCAGCCCTGGCTCCATTCCCAAGCCTGTAGCGTGCACCTCCGTACACAATGCCCTGCTTGAAGTAGCCTCGGAAGGTGTCACTCTCGTTGCCCTGGACCTCACGGTGCTGGACGGCCCGGCCCTTCAGAAAGTCATCCATCTGTGTGGTGTAGATGGCAGCCGCCCCTTGCTCATCCTGAGACGAGGCCTGGCCAATCCAGTAATGAATGTCATAGGACAGGTTGCTGCCTGTCTTGTGGATCTAGGGAGAGAACACGTCCAGTGGACCCAAGGCCCTGGGCTCCCACAGCCCTCTCCCTGCCTCCCGGCTTCACATGGTCTCCTGAACATGTGGGGCCAGCACCACAGGGGAGCTTGGCATGGAAAAGTTCATGGGATGAGCAGTCAGGAGCCCTGCATCATGTTGTAGTTCTCTCAGACCCTCTGAGACATGAGGCAGGTGTCTTCCCCTGGGCCTTGGAAATAACTTGGTTGGACTACGGCAGCATTTTCCAAAGTTACGTGCACAGACCATCAGAGGTCTAGGAGGTGACTTGGTAGTATACAGTGAAATGACTTTGGAAATTTTTTTTTGTCCACCCCTCTCAGCATACAGGATCTTAGTTCCCTAACCAGGGATAGAACCCATGTCCCCTGCACTAGAAGTGTGGAGTCTTAACCACCAGTCCTCCAGGAAATCCCTGATTATGGAAATATTTTATAGCTACTTTCTGTTTGTGAAACGGGACACTGCTTTCCATTCGTGATAATGATACCGAGTCAAGTTTTTAAATAAATAGATTTAAATTTTAAAAGTGAATCAGTAAAAGTACAAATGCATTAATGACACAAGATGCAGAAGAAACCAAGACGGTCAAATGAAGTTGACTGTGGATTTTAGGAACATGGACTCAAAGTAGGGTGACATCTCACCAGTTCAGAAGCTTCCCCAGGACTGTAAATCCACAGAGGGTCACCCCAGCTGGGAGCTCAGTGGTTCAAGGGCAACAGTCGGCTCTTGTATCTCTGACCCTCTGGTGCTACGGCTAGGCTGGGAACACCCACTGAACGCTATCTTGGGATGAAGGTGGGCAGCAGTCCCCACTGCCCCAGCTTCACGGTTCCTCCTGCTGCTGCCCTAAGCTTTGCTCTCTGCTGCGCCCCCTCCCCTGCCCATTCCCCACTCACAGCCAGGATTACATAGCAGTCACCATCGAAGAAGCTGCCAAAGGAGTTGGAAGGAACAGGCACCATCTGCATGGCCTGAGGAGGGAAGGGAAGTCAGAGGGCTTGACCATCCAGGACCCCCAGCTTCCCTGCCTGCCTTTAACCAAACGGAGAGCCGGGAAAGGAACAGCCAGGGAGAGGGCACAGAAAACCGACCAGGAGGGTGGGTGTGAGGCGGCAGGGTGCGGGAGGAGGCAGCAGGAGGCGGGGTCGGTGCCTGAGGACGGGCGGGGATGGCACCGGGGCTCGCAGGCCAGCAGGGCAGGGTGGAGGACTGTCAGCCTTCCTCGCCTCAGTCCATCCCCGGCCTGCAGAGCCCGCCCTGTGACCAAGCAGTATCCTCACCTCGATCCTCCATATCTGCACCCCGGGTGTGGTGATGTTGAGGGAGCCTTTGACTTGGGCGCTCAGTTTGGTCATGGCGGATGAGCCTAGGGGAGAAGTGGAGTGGGAGCAAGAAGAGGACCTGGGAACCCTGGCTTTCAGGGGCCACTCTTCCAGCCCTGGAGAGCTCCTCTTTCTCCAGGGCTCAGTGCTGAGAGAAGGTCCCCCAGCCTGGGCCCTGACTGGCCAGGGGAGTCCCACCTGGCTCTGATCTTGTTACTCTTGTTCAAACACCTTTCCTGACTCCCTATCACCTACTGAAAAAGGTCCCACTCCTAAGCCTGGCACGCAGGGTCCCTCTTGATGCAGCCCCAAACGATTTTTCTGCATGAAAAGTTTTGATCAAAGTCATGCCTGGCTAAAAAATATATATTATATCATACAGAGGGTTTTTTTTTTTTAAGCAAAGAATAAACAAGGTTTGAAAAGTATATATGCTCAAAAGAATTGAAGAAAAACAGGTGTGCAAACAAAGCTTGTACATGAAGTTTCATAGCAGCTCTATTCACAAGAGCCAAAAGGTGAAAAGAACCCAAATGTCTAAATCAAGAAACGGTGGTCTGTCCATACAATGGAATAGTACTCAGCTGTAAGAAGGAATTAAGCACGATACACGCTGCAACGTGGGTGAACCCTGAACAAGATGCCGAGTGAAAGAAGCCAGACACAATGGCCCCATTTTGTGTGACTGCATTTACATGAAGTGTCCAGAACAGGCAAATCAGTAGAGACAGCAAGCGATTAGTGGTTGTCAGGGGCTGCCGGGAAGGGAGGAATGAGAAGTAACCTCTTGTGGGTGTGGAGTTTTCATTTGGGACGATGAAATATTCTGGAACTAGACAGCGGTGATGGCTGCACAGAATTTTGAATGTATTGAATGTCCTCGAATTGTACGCTTAAAGTGGTTAAAATGGTAAGTCTTATGTTCTGTGTGTTTTATCACAATAGAAAAGTGTACGCAGCAGTTTCCTATTTCTTGCTACCCCAACCCTCAAGTGAAAGTGAAAGTCACTCAGTCATGTCCGACTCTTTGCGACCCCAGGGACTTTAAATTCCATGGAATTCTCTAGGCCAGAATACTGGAATGGGTAGCCTTTTCCTTCTCCAGGGGATCTTCCCAACCCAGGTCTCTTGCATTGCAGGTGGATTCTTTACCAGCTGAGCCACAAGGGAAGTCCCAACCCTCAAACACCCCTCAATTACTGTTCTGGTGGCCCACAAGATGTGGACCCCACCTGGCAGGGCCGTGTTTGTTCAGTGCTGAATCCCCAGCCTCCAGCTCTGCTGGAACTTTGTTGAGTGGGTGTGTGGGTGGATGGTCAGGTGGTTGGGTGGTTGGCTGCATTCGTGGGTAAAAGTGATTAAGTGGATGGATGAGGGAATAAATGAGTGAGTGAATGAATGAATGAACCTTTCCCACTGGGAGCCGTCTTCCACCCACTGACCTTGAGGAAATCTCTCCCCTATCTTCTTTCATGCTGTCTTTTATGGCTCTTTTCCTTTGACCTCTAGCTATGTTCTCTACTCCAAGTGCTCATCAGAATCACCTAGGGAGCTTTAAACAACACTGGGGCTCTGATGCTCAAGCTATATCATACCCCCAAGGATTCTGATTTAATTAGGCCAGGGTGGGGCCCAGACTTGGGCACTTTATTTTCTGCCTTTGGGGAGGTGAGCCAGAGGTGCTTTCAAAACTCCCCAGTGATTCTGATGAGCTAGGGAGGAGAGTCACTTGTCCCCAGTAATTTTTGTTCCAGGTTTCCTGCCCCTCCCTCCCAGTCTGGAGGCCATCCCATTCCCCATGGAGCCTACCACCCAGCCTGGCTTGGAGTTGCCCTCCATGAATGCTCCTTGAACCGATGAATAATGAATGAAAGATCACGTGGCCCCCACCACCGTGCTCTGACAGCTGGAATCTATCTAATCTGTCCTTGCACCTGGACTCTGAGTCACCCCTTGGAACAATGACCTGGTCTTTTACTGCTGGTAAACTCCCTCTTCCGACTCTTGAAGGGTGACTCCCCTCTCCCTGGCATTGTGGAATGTGGGGACGTCTTCCTGCCCAGCCTCTAATTAGTGCTCCTCCAGCAAGTTAGGGCCACCTGCTGATGGCCAGCACTGCACCTGTAGGAGCCCCTAACGCCTGGGTCCTGTCTGATATCCCTGTGGGTCAGGGCCTCCTCCATGAGATATTTCTCAACCCATGGAGACCTCAGGGCTCCCAGGACTCCTTGTTCAGTTGAACCAATTTGGGTACAAATGAAGAAAATGTTTCCTCTTATTTCAATCACCACTTTTGCCCATATCCCTCTTTTTGCCAAAACAGACCGACCCTCACTAGCTGTGCGAACATAGCGTATATCTTCACCTATGAGGTTGGCAGTCGACGACCAGGTGATCTAAAGTCCCACTGGGGGAATTCCCTGGTGGTCCAGGGGGTTGAGACTGAACTTCCACTGCAGGGGGCACAGGTTCGATCCTTGGTTGGGGAACTAAGATCCCACGTGCCATGCAGTGCGGCACAAAATAAATAAATGAAAAATTAAAAAAAAGAAGTCCCATCAGGGATGTGTTCTGAGTCTAGGAGGGACCAGCAAAAGCAAAAGAGGGCAGACAAGATGAAGCCTTTCTTGTCCATCAGAACAATGGAGACTCAGGGAGCAGGGGTTTGAAAAAGTTGGCGCTCTGCCTCCCTAGAGAGAAATCAGGATTGGGGACCTCCAGTAACCTGAAGAGGGAAGAGGTGGGCAAGGGAATTCTGGGAGAGCCGCTCCAGGAGGTGGACTCACACTGCAAGAGTACCCCCTGGATACCCGCCAGCTGCTCCTGCCTCGTAGACGCTGCTTAGAGCAGATGCCTCTGTCCCACACCGCCCCCCACTCTGATGGACCCTCTCTAGCCTGGCATCTCCTGAACTGCTGGGAGGAGTAGGGGGCCCATGCCGACCCCCCATTGCCCATAGCACAGCCCTGGATTTGAACATGTGATGTCTTCTCCCTCAACTTGAATTCACTGGCTCCCCCCTCACTCCTGGTCCCCTCGCTCCTCTGTCCCCACCTCAACGAAGGGCGCCAGCACTCCCGGACCCCGAAGTCAGCCACTGGTGCACACCCCGAAACCTCCCCTCTCCTGCCCTCCAGCACGCCCCCGCCCCTCTCTGCTTCTGGTAACAGCACACCGTTCACTGGCCCTGGCCACCCCCACCCACTCCATGCTGCTTCTCACTCTCCCCTCAGGTCCTTTCTTTTCCCTTTCATTTTCCTTTCCAGTGCGCTCCCCACCTTTTTTCACTTGGCCAACACTCCCAAGCTCTTCTGGTCTCAACTTAGCTCTCATTTATTCCAAGATGCCTTCCTAGAATCCTCAAGTTAGACGAGAGACCTGTCCTCAGGGACCCCAAGCCATCCTGGCCAAAAAGTGCCTCTCTTGGTCCTCTGACCACATGATGGTGATAGGATCTGTTTATAAGTATGAGGTTCCCAAGGTCAAGGACCTAGACGCATTTGTCTATGTAACCCCAAGCTCCTAGTACACGTGCATGCTAAGTCGTTTCAGTCACGTTCAGTTCTTGTCAGACCATATGGGCTGTAGCCCACCAGGCTTCTCTGTCCATGGAATTTTCCAGGCAAGAATACTGGAGTGGGTTGCCATGCCCTCCTCCAGGGGATCGTCTCAACCCAAGGATCAAACCCGTGTCTCTTAAGTCTCCTGCATTGCCTGGCAGGTTTTTTAACCTAGCGCCACTTGGGAGGCCCCCCAGCACATAATAGGTGCTCAATAAATATTCTTGAAACAGAAATACTGAACTGCAGAATAAAAAGAGTGGCCCTTCTTAGGGCCATGGAAGAATTAGGGTTCCTGCTGTCCCCTGGGTCCCATCTTCCCTTTATAACTGCTGCCCCATTGTCCTGGGAGTTCGGGCTCCAAAGAGCTCCAGAGTGCTCCCACTGCTCTCTGTCCCTAGTCATGCAGTTCTGAGCAGGACAGGGATGTGGCAGTACTCAAAACGAAGGACACACTCCTGCTTTGTTAGGCCAGTGAAAGCAGAGCAAGTGACATATGCCAGCCCTCCAGCCTGCAGACTCAGCCTCACCCCCACCCAAGAGCACCTGAACAGGCTTACTGGGGAGCGGGTGGTCAATATGTCCCAAGATCCTAACCTGGACTTGCCCCCACTCCCCTGCCCCACTTCCTTTCAGCTGAATGGGGCTACAGGGCCTGGTGAGGCTGAGGGGATGGGTCCAGTGGAGGAGAGATGGGATAGCATGCCTGCAAGGGTGGCCGAGGGTAGTTGGGGGCCCAGGGCACTGCCACCACCAGCCCCCTGCCCCTGCTTCTGTCTTTGCCCATTCCATCCCTGATAACTGTTGCTCACACTTTGGTATCCAGGAGACAAGAGCGCTGAGGTCCCAGGAGTGACAATTAAATGGAGATGCAGAGAAAAAAATCCATCTCAGATGAGGAAGAAATGAGCAAAGCGATGGTGGGAGACAGGGGAGGGAGAGAGGGAGGTCAGGGTGACCAGCTGCTCTCTGGAGGCTCAGGACTGGCGGGTTTTACATTTACAAGTCCTTAGATTCTTCTCTGTCCAGGGTGATCCGGGCCAGGTGGCACCCAACACAGGGCGGGGACCGATGGCAGGCAGGGGGGTAGGAAAGGGCTGTTGTCTGGGGTGGACGCTCCACTGTCCTTCTTTTGGAGACCCAGGAGGCCACCCTGTGCTCCCTGCCCTTTCCAGATTCTCCAGAGAGCCAAGCCTCTCCCTCACCCCTGCGCCAAGAAGCTGCAGGAGGCCCCAGGCTGCCCGCGGGAAGCAGCCGACCCTGTCCTGCCCTCTCCCACCAGCTACGGTGCTGGGTCCCCGCAGGGTGGCCTTACCTGTCTGGGGGAGGCAGCTGCCACCTGGGAGCTCTCAGGGAGTTGTGGCAAGCTGGCTGGAGGAGAGCGACCTTTGTCCCCACCCCCCCCTCCTCTAGGAACTGCCTTCACCATATAAGGGAAGATAGGGCCCCAGAGAGAGAGAGGGAATGGGCAAGGGGGTGGGGAGGCAGGTGGCCACCCTGTCCCTGGGAGCCAGGAGCCCAGTGACTGCCAGACACCCACAGCCGAGAGGCCCCACCCCTGGGTCCCCAGCGAGCACCCAGGGATGGGATACGTTTCTGCCCAGGGCCCAGACGCTCGCTGCAGGTGGACAGTACCTGGCAGGTAAAGTACAGGCTCTTGGACCCTTCTTCCTACCAAACCAGAGGAGCAGTCTCCTCCGTCCTCCTTCCTCCCCTTGAGGGAGTGACCCCGGGGTTGGGGAGCCCTGGACACAGGGATTGAGGGCAGGGAATCAGATTTAGGGCCCCTGAGGACTGACGGGACCCTAGCACCCCTAGAGGTCGCTCGCTCACTCCGAGGGGCACAGAGCTTTCCTTGTCTGCCCCTTCAGAGGCGCTGGCTCCTCCTCCAGCTTTTATGAGCTGCAATAAACCGGTTCCTTTGGACTCTGCTCCGCCTGAAGCCACAGCTTGCATTTCTGAACCCTGATCCTAGGGGTCTTCTCGCTCAAGATGGGAAAGGAGCCAGTCTCACTCATAAGTCAACATTGCCCCCAAACTCAGCCGCTCTGGGCAGCTGTCCCTCAAACTCCACCCCTGCAGAAATCCTCCTGTCACCTCTGCACGGTGGTCCTTAGGGAGGTGAGCTGAAGTGGGCGGGGTGAGGCCAGCTGCTTCTTCTGAGCATACCTTCCCAAGGGTTCTCAAGACCAAATGTACACTTGTGTGCACATCTGTGCATGTGTGTGCAGGTGTGCGTGTGTGAGCTCATGCAGTCTGGTAAGAGGAGTAAATGCAATTCAGTTGATATCTGGTTTCTTTAAAAGCACCTTTTTTGTGTGAATAAAAAGTATATGTTCAGGACTTCCCTGATGGCCCAGTGGTTAAGACTCCACACTTCTACTACAAGGGTTTAATCCTTGGTTGGATCAAATCTGCATCACCCTTATGGCAGAAAGCAAAGAAGAACTAAAGAGCCTCTTGATGAAGGTGAAAGAGGAGGGTGAAAATAGTTGGCTTAAAACTCAACATTCAGAAAACTAAGATCATGGCATCCAGTCCCATCACTTCATGGCAAATAGATGGGGAAACAATGGAAACTGAGAGACTTTTATTTTAGGGGCTCCAAAATCACTGCAGATGGTGACTGCAGCCATGAAATTAAAAGATGCTTGCTTCTTGGAAGAAAAGCTATGACCAGCCTGCTGCTGCTGCTGCTAAGTCACTTCAGTCGTGTCCAACTCTGTGCGACCGCATAGATGGTAGCCCACCAGGCTCCCTCGTCCCTGGGATTCTCCAGCCAAGAACACTGGAGTGGGTTGCCATTTCCTTCTCCAATGCATGAAAGTGAAAAGTGAAAGTGAAGTCGCTCAGTCGTGTCTGACTCTTCGCGACCCCATGGACTGCAGCCCACCAGGCTCCTCCGTCCATAGGATTTTCCAGGCAAGAGTACTGGAGTGGGGTGCCATTGCCTTCTCCAATGGCCAGCCTAGACAGCGTATTATAAAGCAGAGACATTACTTTGCCAACTAAGGTCCATCTAGTCAAAGCTATGGTTTTTCCAGTGGTCATGTATGGATGTGAGAGTTGGACTATAGAGAAAGCTGAGCACTGAAGAATTGATGCTTTTGAGCTGTGGTGTTGGAGAAGACTCTTGAGAGTCCCTTGGACAGCAAGGAGATCCAACCAGTTCATGTTAAAGGAAATCAGTCCTGAATATTCATTGGAAGGACTGATACTAAAGCTGAAATTCCAATACTTTGGTGCCTGATGCAAAGAATCAACTCATTTGAAAAGACTGATGCTGGGAAAGATTGAAGGCAGGAGGAGAAAGGGAGACAGAGGATGAGATGGTTGTATGGCATCACCAACACAATGGACATGAGTTTGAGTAGACTCCAGGAGATGGTGATGGACAGGGAAGCCTGGCATGCTGCCGTCCATGGGGTTGCAAAGAGTCACACACGACTGAGCGACTGAACTGAACTGAATCCCACATGCCCAGCAGTACAACCAATATATGTGTGTGTGTGTGTGTGTGTGTGTGTGTATGCTAAGTTGCTTCAGTCATGTCTGATTTTGAGACCCTCTGGATTATAGCCCACCAGGCTCTCTGTCCATGGGATTCTCAGGCAAGAATACTGAAGTGGGTGGCCATTTCCTCCTCCAGGGAACATATATATTTGCTTAATTATATGGGCTTCCCTGGTGGCTCAGATGGTAAAGAATCTGCCTGCAACACAGGAGACATGAGTTGGATCCCTGGCTTAGGAAGATGCCCTGGAGAAGGCAATGGCTACCCACTCCCAGTATTCTTGCCTGGAGAATTCCATGGACAGAGGAGTCTGGTGGCCTATAGTCCTTAATTATACAGACAGGCAAAAAGGAAAGAAAAAACTCCTAATTCCACTACAGAGATAAATCTGAGTAATGTATTTTTGTATCTTGGAGTATTTCTTTCAAGGTACTGCCCAATACATATGCTGGGGGTGTATACTCTGTGTATATATGCATACTCAATGTGTATATGTATACCATATTTATATATGTGTACTATATGTATATACTCTAGGTATACTATATGTATATAGTATCTGTCATCTATCTTTTAACTGTCTCATAGTAATCCACTAGATAGATGGCACAGTTTATGTAACCAATATCTCAAATTATATCTAATTATTTGAAATTACTAAGAATGCTTTGGTAAGTATTATTACTAAACTCTTGCCAATAGATTGCATCCATTATCATTTATTTAGCATAAGCTCCCGAAAAGTGGTATTGCTGGGTCAAAGATATGACTAGTCAAGTTGTCCCCAGAAAAGTCACATTAATTTATAGCCACATCTGTATTAGAGGCACCTGCCTGGTTTCCCCAGCACTGAACTCCAGCTTTTAAGAAAATTTCTGTCAGTCTGAATTGTCATTGTGTCAATTTATATTTCTTTGATTACCAGTGAGATAGACCATTAAAAATATATTTATTGGGGAATTCCCTGGCAGTCCAGTGGTTAGATGGGAAGGGCATGGCATAAATATATATGTTATATTATGTGTGTGTGTGTATATATATATATATATATGTGTGTATGTATTCTATGTCTTTTGTGAAGTTTTAATTGATTTGTTAGAGTTGTTTATACATTTAATGTATTAAGGTTTGTAACACGCCTGTCATTTAGGGCATACTTTTCTCTAATTTAGTTGCTAAACTTTTAATTTAGCTTCAGAATTTTGGGTGAAACCATATGTTTTGTGGTTTGTGTGTGTGTGAGATCTTCGTTCCCCAAGGAGGGATTAAACCCGTGCCCTGTGTAGTGGAAACACAGAGTCTTAACTATTGGATCACCAGGGAAGTCCACAGAATGTATGTTTTTAAAAGTTTATACATTTAATGTATTAAGGTTTGTAACACGCCTGTCATTTAGGGCATACTTTTCTCTAATTTAGTTGCTAAACTTTTAATTTAGCTTCAGAATTTTGGGTGAAACCATATGTTTTGTGGTTTGTGTGTGTGTGAGATCTTCGTTCCCCAAGGAGGGATTAAACCCGTGCCCTGTGTAGTGGAAACACAGAGTCTTAACTATTGGATCACCAGGGAAGTCCACAGAATGTATGTTTTTAAAAATTATTCCCAATTTCTTAATTTTGATAAATGTCAAACATATTGAAAAGTATAAATAGTAGTATGATAGTATAATAAATAGCCATGGACTCAAGAATTAACATCTGCAATATATACATATTTGGAAGTAAGCTGCTGATATTATTGTACTTTAGCTCAAAATATTTGTCATTCATCTCCCTTAGGAGACTCTTAAGTGAGGACAGTCTCCTTCATAACTGTAACAAGATTTTCACAACTGAGAACATTAACAATTATTTCTAATATCATCTTCTACTCAATCCAGTCAGTTCCTCCCAGGAGGACTGTAATATCTGGTTTCATTGATTCTTGATCAAATCATGCACTTCCTTTGAATGTTACGTCTCTTCGTCTCTTCAGTATCTTTTAAATCTAGAATAGCCCCGACTTTTTCCTGATGCTGACTTACCCGCATCAAGGGCAGTGTGTAGTAGAACATTCACACTGGGATTTCTCTAAGTCTTTCTTTGTGTACTATTTAATTTGTTCCTCTTCCTCCTGTATTTCCCACAAACTGAAAGCACCTCTGAAGGTTTGGTTAGGTTCTAACAATTTTTTTTCAAGAACATGTAAAAAGGGGCCGTGTTTCTCCAGCTATAATATCTTAAGAGTCAATGGGGAATCTCTTTGAAGTGCAGATTCTGATTCCATAGGTCTGGGGTGGGGTCGGAAACTGCATTACTAAGTCCGTGGACCACACTGTGAGCAACATGGTCAAAGGTGTTGCTGTGCACTTCACTCTGCCCAGCATCAAGACGTCTCAGCATGAGTGATGTGAAGTTTGCTCCCTCGATTAGGGTGGTTATTGGCAGATATTGCCGCCCTAAAGGCACCCTTCCCCTTTTGCAATTAGAAGCCATCTTGGGTAATCTTTGGCCAATACTTTGGCCACTTGATGCGAAGAGCTGACTCACTGGAAAAGAGCCTGATGCTGGGAAAGACTGAAGGCAGGAGGAGAAGGGGAGATAGAGGATGAGGCGGTTGGATAGCATCATCGACTCAATGGACATGAGTCTGAGCAAGCTCCGGGAGTTGGTGATGGACAGGGAAGCCTGGCATGCTGCAGTCCATGGGGTCGCAAAGAGTTGGACACAGCTGAGTGACTGAACTGAACTGGAGTAATCTTGGGGCAATTTGAAGTCATCTCAGGGCACTTGCAGCACAAAAGTTTCCAATTATTTACCACTCTCTACTTCTCCTTTTGTGAAGGAAATGACAACCCACTCCAGTATTCTTGCCTAGAAACTTCCAAGGACAGAGGAGCCTGGGGGGTTCAGTCGGTCTACGGGATCACAAAGAGTTGGGCATGACTGAGCACACAGGCACTTCTCCTTTTGCAATATTATTATGTAATTACTTGTTAATATCTGGGGTTTTTTTCCCCCCGCAGTGTCCATTTCGCTCACTGCTGTACTGTGGCGCTTGGTATGGAGTGGGCATGCAATGACTGAAAAAAGAAATGAAATTTGTGATTTCTATCTTTGATAATATATTTAGAAAGCTGTTTTTAACTTAAGCCAATTTTTATTTTTAAAAATTAATAAGTGGACCTGATAAAATAATTCCAAATATAAACAGATATATAATGTGTTATATTATATGGGATCAAACTTTGCATCACTCATGCTGAGACAACTGCTCTCATCTTAAATGACTCCCATCCAGTCTGCCATCTCTGCTACCCAAAGTTAGCCACAATTTCCATTTCTTGTGTACCATACAGGAGTATACAAAATTATATACATGTATTTGTATCTACTTTTATATTTCTCTTTAGTGGAAAACTACCATCACCATTGTTAGGAAGCTTGCTTTCTTTTATTGACTGGTTTATCTTGAAGATCATTCTGTATCTGTAGATAGATATGGAATGGTCTATGTCTATCTATAGATAGATAGTTCCACCTCATTGTTTTTCATCACTGTATTCTCTGGTATAGACAGCGACATTTGTGTAACTGGTTCCTTATTCTTGGACACTGAAGTTATTTCAAGTGCTTTGCTATTCAGTTCAGTTCAGTTCAGTCGCTCAGTCGTATCTGACTCTTTGCGACCCCATGGAGCATGCCAGGCCTCCCTGTCCATCACCAATTCTGAGTTTACTCAAACTCATGTCCACTGAGTCAGTGATGCCATCCAACCATCTCATCCTCTGTCATCCCCTTCTCTTCCTGCCTTCAATCTTTCCCAGCATCAGGGTCTTTTCAAATGAGTCAGCTCTTCACATCAGGTATCACCAACAAAATTAATACCCATATGCATACAGTTATCGGGGAAGGCAATGGCATCCCACCCCAGTACTCTTGCCTGGAAAATCCAAAGGACGGAGTAGCCTGGTGGGCTGCAGTCCATGGGGTCGCTAACAGTCGGACAGACTGAGCGACTTCACTTTCACTTTTCACTTTCATGCATTGGAGAAGGAAATGGCAACCCACTCCAGTATTCTTGCCTGGAGAATCCCAGGGATGGGGGAGCCTGGTGGGATGCCGTCTATGGGGTCACACAGAGTCGGACACGACTGAAGTGACTTAGCAGCAGCAGCAGCAGCAGCATACAGTTATATGAATACACATTTTATCTACCACATAAATTCCTAAAAATCCAACTGGCAGATCAAAAATTGTCTGTATTTTAAAAATATTTTCNGGACACGACTGAAGTGACTTAGCAGCAGCAGCAGCAGCAGCATACAGTTATATGAATACACATTTTATCTACCACATAAATTCCTAAAAATCCAACTGGCAGATCAAAAATTGTCTGTATTTTAAAAATATTTTCAATGATCAAATTATTCTCCAAAGAGGCTGCGCCAAATGTACAGTCCTGTCAGCAGTGGTGTACCCATGATTCTGTGAGTAACAAGCAAATAGAGAGTAACTAAGCCTCCCGGGTAGAGACAGTTTCACAGTCTCCAAAGCCAGAAGTCAGGTTGCCTTCCTCCTTTCCCTCCAGCCCTGCCCCAGGAGCCAACCAGCCGCAGCTTCCTGCCAAGCTCCTTCCCGTGTCACATCCATCACTTCGTCCTTCCCTCTTCACTGGCTTGGCTGCAGTTCAGGTCTTCATCCTCTGTCTCTGGAACCATGTCTGTGGTCTCCCCATAGGGAGAGTCTTAGGTCCCTAACCAGCTAGCTCTGTGGTAAAGAATCTGTTTGCCAACATAGGAGACAAAGATGGGTTCCTGGGTTGGGAGGATTCCCCTGGAGCAGAAAATGGCAACCCGCTCCAGTATTCTTGCCTGGAAAATTCCATGGACAGAGGAGCTTGGCAGACTACAGT
>SJYX01003986.1:0-11009 GCA_006410675.1 Oreotragus oreotragus
GAGCCCAATTTTATAATAAGAAGTTATTGGAGTTTACCAAGCAGCAAGTGTGGTCTCAAACCAATACAGTACTGTAAAGTAAAATAAAGTAAAAAAAAAAAAAAAGGTTCCAATATAATAGAATTAAATGAATGATAATCATACGAATACCAAAGAATAGAAAGTAATAAGTGACAAGAAATATATGGGATGTATTTAGCAGAGAATGAGCATTAACAAGGGATGGTTTAGAAATGAAGTAAAATTGTAAAGAATAAAATAATAATAAAGACTAAATGAAAATAAAGTACATCTCTTCATTTGTTAGCTCAATATTTTCATATACTCAGAAAGAAACTTTTTTACTCCCCCCAAAAGCCTTCTGATTACTACAAAGAAGGCCTGCCTAGATAATGAAAAAAGAATTTGAAGATGAAAGAATAATAAAAGAAGAAAATGTTATATTTTCTAAACTAGAGGGATAATGTAAAATATAAAATATAATATAAAACTATTTCTATTATAAATAGAAAATGAGATAAAATATCCATTGAAATATTTTTCTCCATTCAAGCAAATATTAAGTATATAGGACCCATTTGGGAAGAGGGCAGATTCAAGTACACCATAGAGCTTACTGAGTAACATGAAAAATATAGTGAGTTGGGATAAATTACATCTGTTTTTAGATAAACACGCTACCAAACCATATAACTCATCTTTGAACAAAACTTCCACAAGCACACCCAATTCTAAAACATTGCTGCTTCCTACACAGGACCGCGAAGTCATTTTAGTTAAATTTCCACTCTATTCAAGTCATTGCTTTGTGGAGACATTTATAAATATCTGTATTATTCTCATCGTTGTTCCTTGTAGCTATACAGGTAAAAAAATAATAAAATGTAAGAGTCAGCACCAATATATAATACCATTTGAAGTAAAACTGCAGCATATCCCCAAAAGGGAGGATTTTTAGGACATAAAGTAGGAATATAGTAGAGAATCCATTAAGGGTTTTTTCAATTTTCAAGAGAAATCAAAAGATAAACAAAGCAAGAATAAGAAAGAGAATAAAGTCAGTGGGATTTTGGTAAAAACCTTTGAAAGATCAGTAAAAAGAAAATAAATTCTGAGAGAATAAAAAAATGACAGGAACTAACATTAAAAGGAAAACAAGCAAGAAAACTACTAAAGTGAAGGTTAGTACAAAGGCAGGACCAAGAAAATGAAGGGAAAACATAACATAATGCTGCAAGAAAGCTTCCCAGTGTAAAATATCTTTAACCTCTGATCAACATTTTGCTTCTAAGATTAATATATATAACACTCTTTGAATGTGAACTTTTCATGAAAATAAGCCAAGATAATGTTGTATCATTTCCTTCCCAATTGTAAATATAGGCTTTGAAAAAGCAGCTATCACTCTAAGATTCCTAGAGAACAGATGAGTATTTCAAAAAGTGGAAAAAAAAATCTACAACTAGTATGTTAAGATTTAAAAAAAATGAGTGGATGAATTTGTAAATTTTCAGTTTATTAATACATTAATTTTTAACAGTTTGGTAATGAACCAATTCCTTTCATGGATCACAACTTTCTCATGGTGAAGGGGCTTGCATAACTCAATGAAGTTATGAGTAATAGGATGAAAGCTATGACAAACATAGCATATTAAAAAGCAGAGACATCACTTTGCTGACAAAGGTCTGCATAGTAAAAGCTATGGTTTTTCCACCAGTCATGTACAGATGTGAGAGTTGGACCATAAAGAAGACAGCAGTGAAGAAGTGATGATTTTGAATTGTGGTGCTGGAGAAGACACTGAGAGTTCCTGGACTGCAAGGAGATCAAAGCAGTTATTCCTAAGGGAAATCAACCATGAATAGTCATTGGAAGGACTGACCATCTGATACAAAGAGCCGACTCATTAGAAAAGACCCTGATTCTGGGAAAGACTGAAGGCAAAGGAGAAGAAAGCAGAAGAGGATGAGATGGATATATAGCATCACCCGCTCATTGGACATGAATCTGAGCCAACTCCCAGAGATAGTGAAGGACAGGGAAGCCTGGAGTGCTGCAGTCCATGGAGCTGCAGAGGGCTGGACATGACTTAGTGACTGAACACCACCAGGAGACAGTGGAGGACTGCACAACCTGGCACGCTGCAGTCCATGGGGCCTCAAAGAGCTGGACATGACTTAGTGACTATATAGCAACAATAAGTGCACCAATAGACTTATAGGTCTATTTTAAATCTAACATATTCAAAAAATGACAAACATTATCAGGTCCAAAGCATATGTTGTTTCCAACTTCATTACAATCTAGTCATTTTTAAAAGTATATTTATATAAGTCCAGAACACTTGGGGTGTATAAGAACATCAGGTTTGTCTGCATGTACTGAATACTTTCATAAATTAATCATAGACAGTTTAATCAAGTGTTTATTTGAATATAAATTTGAACTGACATTATAAATTGTTTCTAGACAGAAGATAGTTAAAATATTTTATACCAAGATATGCATTCTATTTGCTTGGCATTTTAGGTGAATAGTCTAGCCTTTCCCTATTAGAAACTCAAACTTTAAAAATTTTAATCACCTTTGAAGGAAATATTTCTCAAATATTACCTTTTTTGCATATGTTAACTTTTGATTTGCTCAAGGTCATTATAAGGAAAATCAGTAGCTGTGCTGGGTTGCAATACTCTGCTATTTTTGGGGAGACTGACAAGTGCTCCCACTATAACAAATAATCTTACATGACTGTTTTTTTAAATTTCATATGTACAGTTTTTGTACTTTTCCCCTGTCCTGAATCACTGTCAGGTTATCAGTGTGCCTGTCTCTAGGAGTCTCCATCCTCCAATCCGCTGCTATATTCTACCATAAATTACAGAACCTTTCTACCTCTCCTATTTGTTTGGCCTCATTACCTCTGTTCTCCACCTCTCCACTGACCTTCTGTACTAGATGTAGAAAAATCAAGATAGTCAGTATAAAACTTTGACAAAAAGCAATCATGAAAGGAAAGGAAAGTGAAGTTGCTCAGTCATATCCGACTCTTTGTGACCCCATGGACAGTAGCCTACCAGGCTATTCCATCCATAAGATTCCCCAGGCAAGAATACTGGAGTGGGTTGCCATTTCCTTCTCCAGGGGATCTTCCCAACTCAGGGATCAAACTTGGGTCTCCTGCATTGCAGGCAGACACTTTACCCTCTGAGGACATAAATTATATGACAGGGTATTATCATTAGTTTAAGAAGTATTTGGCTTACAGTCAATAGAACTTGGGATGTGGACATGGTGAATTGCAGGAGGGCTACTGGAAGATATGGTTTTGTTGACTAAGTTTAGTAGGCTTTGAATTGAGTAATCTAATAAACAATAGATCGCTATGATGAAAATCAGACTAGGAGGAAAGGCCATAGGAAGATAAGAAATGAATTCTGGAGAAAGTATTAGAGTTTACAGGATACTGAGAGAGAAACAAGTACAGGAACTCTGAACAAGGACTCATGAGGTAAAAAATGAGAATTAAGGCAAGAGCAAAATGATTAAAATTATAGTGCGAGGGAATCAAGGACAAAGGTTCTGAAGCTAAATTGGTGCTGCAGCTCTAAACTTCTGACCTAGAGCATTTTGAACTAGGAAGTGGATGTGTTCCAGAGCTTCAATTCTGTCTGAACTTGTAGGTAGAAATTAAGGGATTCCCATTGCTTTCTTGGAGGAAGGAACCTAAGTATTCATTCAACTTATATCGAGTGCTTCCTAAGCGCCAGAAACCATACTAAGCTCAATAATTAGCAGTGATCCAAACAAATTATTTAACCTTTCGAGGAGTTGACATTCAAGTGGGTGGATACTGAGAATAATCAAATAAACAAATGGACATAGGGTGCATTTTTAGTTATAGTCAGTACAATAAAGAAAATAATCAGAGGAAGGGAACAAAGAATGTCAGCAGGTGTTATTTTGGGTAAGGTTGCCAGGTAAGAGTTTTCTGAAGATTCTTAGATGAATATCATGAATAAGAAAAAGGGATAGCTGTGGGTGTTTTGAAAACAAATAGTCTAGGAGAATGAAATGGCAAATTCAAGATCCCAAATAAGTGAGAATGTGCTTGTTCTATTTGAGGAACAGAAAGGAGGCCAGCATAGCAAATAAGCTAAAGATGTGCATGCTAAGTCACTTCAATCGTGTCCAACTCTTTGTGACCCCATGGACTGTAGCCCACCAGGCTCCTGTGTCCATTCTCTAGGCAAGAATATTGGGGTGGGTTACCATGCCCTCCTCAATAGGCTGAAGATAGCATGAGTAAAATTTTCCATTTTATTATAATTAATAACAATCATCAATTTTTCAATCGGGCCTTAAAAATTCAGATTTTAGAGTATTTAAGAATAAACTTTAATGAAAAAATTCCCATGTAGACAAGATATGTTGACTACTTGAACTTTATCTTATTTGCTTGTTATATATATATACATATACAGCTCATAATAGATCTAAGAGAGCTGATAACTGTATAGAGAGGGACTCACTGCTTCAGCATATTAAATTTTAACCTGATCTTATGAATAATTTTCCATAATTGCCAGAGTTTAAAGTCTTGGATAAGGAAGAACTTTCGTATGGAATGAATCTTACACAGCATGACTGTTTTCAAATATAGGGACAAAAGGATATTTTTTGAGAAATGATGGTTTAGCTGGTAAAGAAGCCTTAGCCAGCACTGCAAGAGACACAAGAGATGTGGGTACCATCCCTGGGTGGGGAAGATCCCCTGGAGGAGGAAAACGGCAACCCACTCCAATATTCTTGCCTGAAAAATTCCATGGACAGAGGAGCCTGGCAGGCTAAGGTCTAAACGTTGCAAAGAGTTGGCACAACTGAGCAACCACACACTTCCACAGGCACTTCAGTCACAGTTTGACTAATATTTAGTCAAAGCACTCAATATATCTGTCTATTTTGTAGGATGATCAATGGAAGCCTCAAAGTTTCAGATATTGTTTTATATACAGTCTGAATGAGAATTTATAAAAACAATTCATAAAACCATCTACATCTATTGTAAATTTGTTAGAGACTGAGATCATTGTTCTGAAATAAAGTATTTAGTAACAAAAATTAGAGCATGCACATGTTTCCTATTTTAATGATTTTCATCCCCCCTGAGAGAAATAACAAATCTATGGTTAATCAGATTGTAGACCCTACTATCTCTTATATTAGAAACATGGAAAATATAAGGAAAGGATGTCTCAGAAAGTTTTATTTTTCAGATTTGAAATTCACATACAAAACTGGCTTTTGTAAAGTAGGATGACACGTTATAGTTTTCAAATAATCTATAAAAGCTTGACAGGAAAGGGACATCAGGGTATCACAGAATAACTGGAATAAATAAAACTTCTCCTTTCGGAAGATGTTTATGTCTAATATAAGACTAATGACAAGAGCCACTGACCATCACTATATTGATATCATTTTAGAGAAACATGAACTCTCATGTAGAAGACAGTTGTAATCACTTTGATCAAGAATTGATGTTGTGGAATGAGTAACTGTACTGTCTTTGGCATTTCCTGGTGACTCAGATGGTAAAGAAGCTGCCTTCAATGTAGGAGACCAGGGTTCTATCCCTGGGTCGGAAAGGTCCCCTGGAGAAGGAAATGGCAACCCATTCCAATATTCTTGCCTAGAGAATCCCATGGATAGTAGAGTGTGGCAGGCTAGAGTCCATAGGGTTGCAAAGAGTCGGACATGTCTGAGCAAGGAACATTTTCACTTAATACTGTTTTTGATAGTCATGGAATTGTAACATATGGGAAATATCTTTCAATATGTATCAATATACACACCAACATTACAAAATAGTTATTATCAATATTGTTATCCATTTTGTGCCCACTCAGAAAAACAACTCAAAGGGGTCTTGAAACTATTTACCCAATCGGCAAAGGCAAATAGGTCCTGCTTGTTTAAGTAGTGGAGAGAAATACAAGTAAAAAATTTAAAGTCAGGCACTTTTTTTCTTGCTACTATATGAACGTCATCATATTTATTTCATATAAAAATTTATAAGAGATGTGTACAGGAGTTAGAAAATCATTGTAATTAAACACGTAAGCTTGAGGGACTCTAAGTAAACCCCAAATATCACAGTTTCAGATAATATCATTGTGGGTTGTAGGAGATTCAAAGAAGCAAGTCTTATGTCCATTATTACTGGCTTTATTTTAATAATGTACTCCAAAAAAGGTTGGTCCTGATCCTTTCATCTACATTGAACGAAAACATATAGAACCAACATGGAAACTGGTTAATATTGTAGTTTAGGCAATATTAATAATAAACAGGTCATTTTATTTTCCTCGACTTCATTTTTTAAGTTATAATTTAAATAATAATATTAAATTAGTTAATTAATTTATTGGTTTGTCCCATGTACTCCCTCTTGGGGAAAAAAGAATACTTAGAAATAGGCATTTGCATTATATATTTTTGAAAAGGCTGGGCTTATAAAAGTCTCAAACCAAAAGAGAATTTTATCACATTTTAATGCACAATAACACTTCCGAGTCTTGGTACCTTACACAGGAGCAAAGCAGCATGCAAAAATCATATACTTTCTGTAAACAGCTTTCAACACAAATTGAATCACTTACAAAAAACCTCTGGCATTATAAGATCTCAAAGGGGTGTAAAACTTCACTACATGTGTTTTTCCTTTACTGGTCAAATAAACATGTAGTGAACCTTATGCGCAAATGTTTAATGTTCCTAAAGTGAACACTAAAATGCATGGCTTAGAATCTTCCACAATAGGAAAATTGTCAAGAGAAAGAAAAAGAAAAAAAAGTTACAATATGTTCAAAAGAAAAAAAAAATGTACAATATGTAATAACAGCTGGACCCTTTTAACTGCAAGCTCCAAGAATCTACTGTTGCTTTGGGGGTTATTATTTACATAGTAAAATTTTTCTCTTGTAACAGAATATAAAGGAAAGAGAAAAAAATGAATTTTCTCTCTCTTTGGTATCCTGGAATGACAACAATCTTAGCATCAACTGAAGCATTGATCTGCCCTTCAGGAAATACTTACATTTCAGTGGATAGAAGGTTGGATTTATAGAAGAATGGCTTTTCTGAAGATTGTTTATATTACCAATAATGATTTTTCATTGGATTGAGCATCCCTCAGACACCAATGCTATCTTGACTGGAAACAGAGGATCAAATTTCAATAATACATGTACCTAGCTAATGCTAACGAAGAAGGCAATGGCACCCCACTCCAGTACTTTTGCCTGGAAAATCCCATGGACGGAGGAGCCTGGTAGGCTCCAGTCCATGGGGTCGCTAGAGTCGGACACGACTGAGCGACTTCACTTTCACTTTTCACTTTCATGCATTGGAGAAGGAAATGGCAACCCACTCCAGTGTTCTTGCCTGGAGAATCCCAGGGACAGAGGAGCCTGGTGGGCTGCCGTCTAAGAGGTCGCACAGAGTCAGACACGACTGAAGTGACTTAGCAGCAGCAGTAGCAGCAGCTAATGCTAAAAGAAGTGGATGTGGACTTTAGTGAAACTGAATGATTTTATGTTTATTGTATCTCACTCATCATAGGACTGGCTTATTTTTCTAGAAAATTATTCATCCTTAATACTTAAAATTAGAGTGATATGTGATATATCAGGAAGAATAGCACTCATTTATGTACAAATGCTAGGAAAAACTTGATTTTCAGAATCCTTGTAGTAAAACTGCTTAAGAAACTAGGTGTGCTGTTTAAAGGAAGAGGAACCAAAGGTCATATTGCCAACATCTGCTGGATCACAGAGAAAGCAAGAGAATTCCAGAAAAACATCTATTTATGTTGCATTGACTACTCTAAAGTTTTTGACTGTGTGGATCACAACAAACTGTGGGAAATTCTTAAAGAGATGGAAATACCAGACCACCTTACCCGCCTCCTGAGAAATCTGTATACAGATCAAAAAGCAAAAGTTAGAACTGGACATTGAACAACAGACTGGTTCCAAATTGGGAAAGGAGTAGAGCAAGGCTGTATAGTGTCACTATGCTTATTTAACTTCTATGCAGAATATATCATATAAAATGCTGGGCTGGATGAAGCACAAGCTGGAATCAACATTGCCAGGGGAAATGATTTTTCCAGTGGTCATGTATGGATGTGAGAGTTGGACTGTGAAGAAAGCTGAGTGCCGAAGAATTGATCCTTTTGAACTGTGGTGATGGAGAAGACTCTTGAGAGTCCCTTGGACTGCAAGCAGATCCAACCAGTCCATTCTAAGGGAGATCGGTCCTGGGTGTTCTTTGGAAGGAATGATGCTAAAGCTGAAACTTCAGTACTCTGGCCACCTCATGTGAAGAGTTGACTCACTGGAAAAGACTCTGATGCTGGGAGGGATTGGGGGCACGAGGAGAAGGGGACGACAGAGGATGAGATGGCTGGATGGCATTACCAACTCGATGGACGTGAGTTTGAGTGAACTCTGGGAGATGGTGATGGACAGGGAGGCTTGGCATGCTGCAATTCATGGGGTCGCAAAGAGCTGGACACGACTGAGCAACTGAACTGAACTGAGGAGAAATATCAATAACCTCAGATATCCAGATGACACCATCCTAGTGGCAGAAGCAGAAAAGGAACTAAACAGCCTCTTGATGATGGTGAAAGAGAGTGAAAAAGCTGGCTTAAAACTTAACATTCAAAAAACTGAAGTCATGGCATCTGGTTCCATCTCTTCATGGCAAGTAGACGGAGAGACAATGGAAACAGTGAAAGACTTTATTTTCTTGGGCTCTAAAATCACTGTGGATGGAGACTGAAGTAATGAAATTAAAAGATGCTTGCTCCTTAGAAGAAAAGCTTTAACAAACCTAGACACCATATTAAAAAGCACAGGCATCAATTTTCTGACAAAGGTCTGTATAATCAAAGCTATGGTTTTTCCAGTAGTCATGAACGGATGTGCAGATTATACCATAAAGAAGGCTGAATGCTGCAGAATTGATGCTTTTGAACTGTGGTGCTGGAGAAAACTCTTGAGAGTCCTTTGGACAATAAGCTCAAACCAGTTAATCCTGAAGGAAATGAACCCTGAATATTCATTGAAAGGACTGATGCTGAAGCCGAAGCGTCAATACTTTGATCACCTCCTATGAAGAGCCGCCTCATAGGAAAAGTCCCTGATGCTGGGAAAGATTGAGGGTAGGAGAAGAGGGGCACAACAGAGGATGAGATGGTTGGATGACAGCACTGACTCAACAGACATGAGTTTGGGCAGACTCTAGGAGATAATAAAGGACAGGGAAGCCTGGCACGTGGCAGTCCATGGTGTCACAAATAGTCAGACACAACTGAGCAACTGAACAACAGCAAGTCCATATACCATGATTAGGAAAAACCACAGCATGAAGCTGAGGTGTGTCATATTTTCACTATACTCTGTCAGATACCCTAATAACTTGCTGGGTTTGATTTGGTCCTCTTAAAAATGGAAGGAATCAAGCTTATGTCCATTTGAAGACCAGTGGTGTCTTCAATAGGTAGAAGAATAGCTTTGCTTCATTTTAAAAGCAGAACAGCAAAATACAATATTCAACGTTATGACAGAACTGCTGCTCTGGAACATGACCGTGGATAATCTCACTTGATAAATTAAATAAAATTATTGTCTAGGTGCAGCTCAAGTGACATGGGTTTAGTTAATGATGACACTTAGAACGCAGGCTGAAGCAGTGTGAGTGGCCAGTGAAACCATGAATGCAGCATTCCAAACACTGGAAGTAAGTCAGGATTCACGGATTTAGATACCTGGGTAATTCAGCACTTTGGACAGTTCTCAAGGCCCATCGCTTCCTTCTGTAAAGTACATAACCTTTAGACTACCAAATGTACTTATTTAATTCTACCTGTCAGTATCTCATTTATACCCACAGATGACCTTAATCCCCGCCCCCCCCAAAAAACTGCCTGCATTCATCCACAGAACTCTGTGATCTATGTTTCACATGAACCCTTTATCTTTAGTCCTGATACGAAGGTTCATGGTGTTATCTCCTGTTACTTGATGTTATGTCAGGCTGAAACTAGGCCTTGTCGTATTAATTTAATTTTCAACCTGACTGAATATGAAAAGATGAAGATGAGATCATCCAAGTCATAGAAGAGTCTTTACCAACACCTGATGTTCCATTAGAGTCAAGTCCTCTGGGCCATTTACAAGCAAGGCTGTTTGGCAGCTGTTGTATAACAAATTGAAAGAAGTTGCTCATACTAGATGGGGGGTTGGTGACGCAGAAAAAACTTTAAGAATCTGCTAAAATGCTGTCTCGTGCTATGTGGCCTAACTGCAGATGACGGTACAAGCATATTAAAGCTTTTCTTGCAGCCTCTGATAATAATAGAATTATTCCTCTGGAGCAAGAACTTTGAGCCAATATCTAAGAGGCAGAACTAAAATCTAGTTTCTAATCAAAGAACAGATTCTAGAATTTGTCAAATTAGAATTACTGACAACAAGACAAAAGTACATACATGTATCAGTCTTAAGAATCCCATATAGTTAACAGGTCTGAGCTGAGAGGAACTCAGTTTCTTTCTAAGTTCTTTAGTGGATTCACAGATATCAGAAGTGAATTTTCTTGTCTGGTTGAGAGCTGTGAAGAGTAGGCATGAGAAGGCATGAGAATGGTCTAGCAAGAAAGAAGAACAATGGCCCAAATAGTACAGAAGGGAGAACACATAACAGGGGAACTGGCATTTTATTAAATAAAACTTACAAAAAAGTGATACAAGAAAGTTTGATAGATGTGTATAAGAGACAGCCTTAGATAACCATTTTGCCTTTTGGACAACCTTTAACTGTTATCAAAAAAAAAAAAAAGGATAGTTTTTTCAGGAAAACTGAATTTTAAAGTAGATTACCTATTTGAAGACTTCCCTGTTGGCTCAGACAGTAAAGCGTCTGTCTACAATGCAGGAG